>JAUMJK010001650.1:0-207224 GCA_033558105.1 Coccyzus lansbergi | reverse complement strand
CTCGACATCCCACCCCGAGGCGGGACAGCGACGTCCCCCCCGCTCCTCCACCCGCGCCTCAGGAGCCGGACTTGGAGCTGAGCGGCGCCCGGGAGAGGGATTTGAGGCGGAGGAGCGCGGCCGGTTAGCGGCGTTTGGACCCGGGGACCGGCGGGTGGCTTCCTTCCACCGCCCCCCTCCTCCTCCTCCTCCTCCTCCTCCCCGCCCCCGGACCCCCCTCGGCCATGTCGATGCTGCCGTCGTTCGGCTTCACGCAGGAGCAGGTCGCGTGCGTGTGCGAGGTCCTGCAGCAAGGGGGGAACCTGGAGAGGCTGGGCCGGCTTCCTCTGGTCGCTGCGGCCTGCGACCACCTGCACAAGAACGAGAGAGCGTCCTGAAGGCCAAGGCGGTGGTGGCTTTCCACCGCGGCAACTTCCGCGAGCTCTACAAGATCCTGGAGAGCCACCAGTTCTCCCCCCCACAACCACCCCAAGCTGCAGCAGGCTGTGGCTCAAGGCGCACTACGTGGAGGCCGAGAAGCTGCGGGGGCGGCCGCTGGGCGCCGTGGGCAAGTACCGCGTGCGGAGGAAATTCCCGCTGCCCCGCACCATCTGGGACGGCGAGGAGACCAGCTACTGCTTTCAAGGAGAAGTCGCGGGGGGGTGCTGCGGGGACTGGTACGCCCACAACCCCTACCCGTCCCCCCCGCGAGAAGCGGGAGCTGGCCGAGGCCACCGGCCTCACCACCACCCAGGTCAGCAACTGGTTCAAGAACCGGCGGCAGAGGGGACCGAGCGGCCGAGGCCAAGGAAAGGTACCCGGCGCCCTCCTCCCGCCCTCCTCCCGCCCTCCCCGGCTTTCCCCGCTCCTCCGCGCGCGGTTCCACCGCCAGCGGCCAAAACACCTCGCTCCTTCCTTTTTTTTTCTTCCTCCCTTTTAATTTTTTTCCTCTCCCTTTTCCTTCCCCCCCCTCACTTTTTCTTATTTTTTTTTTTGCTTCCTCCCTTTTTCTTTTCTTTCCCTTTCCTTTCCTTTCCTTTCCTTTCCTTTCCTTTCCTTTCCTTTCCTTTCCTTTCCTTTCCTTTCCTTTCCTTTCCTTTCCTTTCCTTTCCTTTCCCTTTCCTTTCCTTTCCTTTCCTTTCCTTTCTTTCCTTTCCTTTCCTTTCCTTTCCTTTCCTTTCCTTTCTTCCTTTCCTTTCCTTTCCTTTCCTTTCCTTTCCTTTCCTTTCCTTTCCTTTCCTTTCCTTTCCTTTCCTTTCCCTTTTCTTTTTTCTTTTTCTTTTTCTCCTTTTTCCTTTTCTTTCTCGCCCTTTCCTTTCCTTCCTCTCCCTTTTCCTTTTTTATTCTCCCCGTTTTCCTTTTCTTCCTCTTCCTTTTCTTTTTCTCCTTTTCCCTTTTCTTCCTCTTCCTTTTCTTTTTCTCCTTTTCTTCCTCTTCCTTTTCTTTTTCTCCTTTTCTTTTTCTCCTTTTCCTTTTCTTTCCCTCCGTTTTCCTTTCTTATTTCTTCCTCTTTTCTTTCTCTCCCTTTTCCTTTTTTTCTCCCTCTTTCCCTTTTTCCCCCTTTTCCTTTTTTCTCCCCCTTTTTCCTTTTCTTTCTCTCCCTTTTCTTTCTCTCCCTTTTCTTTTTCCCCCTCCCTTTTGCTTTTATTTTTCTCTCTTCTCTTTCTTTCTTTCCTTCTTTCCTTCTTTCCTTCTTTCCTTCTTTCCTTCTTTCCTTCTTTCCTTCTTTCCTTCTTTCCTTCTTTCCTTCTTTCCTTCTTTCCTTCTTTCCTTCTTTCCTTCTTTCCTTCTTTCCTTCTTTCTTTCCTTCTTTCTTTCTTTCCTTCTTTCTTTCTTTCCTTCTCTCCCCTTTCCTTTTTTTCACCCTATTCCTTTTCCCCTTTTTTAAGTTCCTCTCCCTTCTCCTTTTTTTCCCTCTCCTTTTTTCTTTTTTTTTTTCTCTCTCTCTCTCTTTTTTTTTTTTTTTTTTTTTTTTTGTTTTCGGCATCCCCTTCCCACCCTGGCAAGCCGGGTGGCTTTTCCCAGCCCCCTCCTCTCCCCCCCAGCCCCACCTGGCCGGGGCAGCGAGCCCCTCACCGTCCCCTCCATCCCTCTCCGCCGCCCTTTGTTTCCCGAGTTCAACCGGGAGCGACGCCGTTAACCCGGGATCCAGCCGGTTGGCTCATCCCGGGGACCGAGATTCGGTTGTCGCGAAGCCCGGAGGAGGAGAAGGAGGACGAGGAGGAGAAGGAGGGGGGGGGGGATGCAGCCCCGGAATGGAAAGGGGAGAACCCGGAGTGCAGGAGGGATGGGGTGGCGGCTCCTCCCGGGGTTGTCCCTGTTTGGGGAGGGGAGGCTGGGCTCGGCGTCCCCAGCTTCTTCACCCTCCCCAGCGAGCCCGGAGGAGAAAATTCCTCTCCCCTCTCGCCCCCCCGGGCCGAGCTTTCAGTTTTAGTTTATAAGAGAGAGAGAAATCGGCTCCGAAAACCAAAACCCCAACCCCTTCCCATCCAACTTTTTTTCCCCCAATCCGACATCCTCCTCGGCTAAATTACCGGCCACTGCGGTCAACGGCTGTTTCTGGGGCGATTAAAGGAATCGTCCCCGTTTCTTTAGGAACAGCACAGAAGAACCAGGTTGGAAGGGACCCGTCGGATCTTCTAGTCCAACCATTCCTATCTAACACCAAACCAAGTCCCTCAAGACCTCATCCACCCTTAAACACCTCCAGGGAAGGGGAATCAACCACCTCCCTGGGCAGCCTGTTCCAATGCCCAGGCGGTTCCAATGCCCGATATTAGGCGGTTTGGGTTGTTTGGATTTTTTTTTGTATGTTTTTTGTTTTTTTTTTTTTTTTTTTTTTTCCCTGGGGAGAGGCATCAGCTCCAATGCTGGAACTAAACGCGAAGGATTTCCCGGGAGCGTGAACAGAGCGACCATCCCCGCGCCGAACAATCGCTTAGATGAGAGGCGTAACCCTACTTTAGCTGCCATAAATAATTAGTTTTGGGGAATGGTAGAGCGGGTGGACGAGGTCTTGAGGGACTTGGTTTAGTGTTAGGTAGGAATGGTTGGACTAGAAGATCCGATGGGTCCCTTCCAACCTGGTTGTTCTGCGATTCTGTGATTTTAGGTGACCAGATTAAGTGATTAATGGCACTTGATGTATCTGTTATATATATGAAGTAAATTATGAACTGAATGATGAACCCTTTCACAGAAAGGGTCATTGGGCATTGGAATAGGCTGCCCAGGGAGGTGGTTGAGTCACCTTCCCTGGAGGTGTTTAAGGCACTGGATGAGGTATTGAGGGACTCGGTTTAGTGTTAGATAGGAATGGTTGGACTAGAAGATCCGAAGGGTCTCTTCCAACCTGGTTGTTCTGTGATTCTGTGTTTCTTCTATCGCCCTAACCCTCCCGTTGGGTTTTCTCGCCTTTTTTTTTTTTTTTTTTTTTTTCCCTGCAGGGAGAACACAGAAAACAACAACGCGGCCACCAACAAAGCCAACCAACTGTCGCCTCTGGACGGGAGCAAACCCCTCCTGTCCAGCTCCGAGGAAGAGTTTTCTCCTCCGCAGAGCCCCGATCAGAACTCGGTCCTGCTCCTGCAGGGGAACCTCAGCCACTCCAGGAGCTCCGGCTACTCCCTGAGCGGCTTAGCCGCCTCCCAGCCCCCTCACAGCCTCCAGGGCCACCAGCTCCAGGACTCGCTGCTGGGACCCCTCACGTCCAGCCTGGTGGATCTGGGATCCTAAAAAAAAAAAAAAAAAAAAAAAAAATGAGGCTGGAGGAACGGGAGAGGTGGCTTCTCTCCGTGACAGGCTCTGGGTTGTACTTAAAGGACGGCAGCCGGTTTTACAGCTCTCCCTGCTCATTCTTGATGGGACTTTCGGCTCTTTTTCATCACACTCCTGGTCCAGCCCCCCCCATCCCACCTCCCTACCCCTTCCCCAGCGTCACCCATTATCACCACGATTTAATTTTTTTTTTTTTTTTTTTTAATTTTCCACGTAGCCAAAGGCAGAGAGCGGCACAAACCCCCCTCAAGCTCTTCCAGTTCAAACGAGCTGGTCCCAGCGGGAACTACAAAAGAAAAAAAAAAAAAAAAAGTAAAAAAAAAAAAAAAATCCCCCCCCCCCGATCCCAGATGGATCCGATTCCACCCAAATAAATCCCAGCCCTGCAGGCGCCGAGGGGCACGAGAGGCCGGAGCATCCCTGGAGCTGCCCCCGAGGAGCCGGGATGGAGGGAGCCACCAGCTCCCAGAGAAGGGAGGAGAAGTTAGAGTTTACATTTTTTTTTTTTTTTTTTCATATTTAGCTTTACCGAAAAGATTTCGATGCAGTTTAAATTAAAAAAAAAAAAAAAAAATTTGGTTTAGCGTTTGATAGGAATGGTTGGACTAGATGATCCGATGGGTCTCTTCCAACCTGGTTGTTCTAGGATTCTAGGATTCTGTGATTCTATGATTAGAGTTTTACCAAGTGCCTGTGTCTTATGGCGAAGGTTAGAGGCGCCGAGTGATGCACTCGCCCCCCCAGGCTTCCTTCTCGGAGGTGAAATGCAGCAGAGCGGCTACAAATTCGGATAATAATAATAATAATAACAATAATAATAATAATAATAATGAAGTGGACGGTTGCTCCCCCTTCAACGAGTTCTCCTCGCGTCGCCTTGTCCCCTCTGTCCCCTCCTCCTTGGCCTCGCAGGGAGCCCAAGCGTTGTCCCAACGCTGTCTTCTCTCCAGTATTTGTTCCCCCCGAACCGCATGTGCTTTCAGGTTTATTTTCTATTGTACCTAAACCAGTTTAAATTAAACAGCGCTGATGGCAGAACAACCCGGCTCCGCTTTTTTTTTTTTTTTTTTTGGCAAGGGACAAACCCCTTGACCCTCTTGCCCACCCTTCCCACTGCCTGGAAGTGGCAACCGAGGAAGGGAGGGAAGGAAGGAAGGAAGGAAGGAAGGAAGGAAGGAAGGAAGGAAGGAAGGAAGGAAGGAAGGAAGGAAGGAAGGAAGGAAGGAAGGAAGGAAGGAAGGAAGGAAGGAAGGAAGGAAGAAAAGGAGGGAGGAAGGAAGGAAGGAAGGAAGGAAGGAAGGAAGGAAGAAAAGGAGGGAGGAAGGAAGGGAAGGAAGGAAGGAAAGGAGGGAGGAAGGAAGGGAAGGAAGGAAGGAAAGGAAGGAAAGAAAGGATAGGAAGGAAGGAAGGAAAGAAAGGATAGGAAGGAAGGAAAGAAAGGATAGGAAGGAAAGAAAGGATAGGAAGGAAGGAAAGAAAGGATAGGAAGGAAAGAAAGGATAGGAAGGGAAGAAAGGAAAGAAAGAAAAGGAAGGAAGGAAAGAAAAGATAGGAAGGAAAGAAAGGATAGGAAGGGAAGAAAGGATAGGAAGGGAAGAAAGGAAAGGAAGAAAAGAAGGAAAGAAGGAAAGAAGGAAGGAAAGAAGGAAAGAAGGAAAGAAAGAAAGAAGGAAAGAAAGAAGGAAGGAAAGAAGGAAAGAAAGAAGGAAAGAAAGAAGGAAAGAAAGAAGGAAAGAAAGAAGGAAAGAAAGAAGGAAAGAAGGAAAGAAGGAAAGAAGGAAAGAAGGAAGGAAAGAAGGAAGGAAAGAAAGAAGGAAAGAAAGAAGGAAAGAAGGAAAGAAGGAAAGAAGGAAAGAAGGAAAGAAGGAAAGAAAGAAAGAAAGAAAGAAAGAAAGAAAGAAAGAAAGAAAGAAAGAAAGAAAGAAAGAAAGAAAGAAAGAAAGAAAGAAAGAAAGAAAGAAAGGAAGGAAGGAAGAAAGGAAGGAAAGGAGGGAAGGAAAAAAGGAAAGGAAAGAAGGGAAGGAAGGAAAGAAAGGAAAGAAGGGAAAGAAAGGAAGGAAAGGAAAGAAGGGAAGGAAGGAAAGAAAGGAAAGAAGGGAAAGGAAGGAAAGAAGGGAAAGAAGGGAAAGGAAGGAAAGAAGGGAAAGAAAGGAAAGGAAGGGAAGGAAAGGAAGGAAAGGAAGCAAGGAAAGGAAAGAAAGGAAGGAAGAAAAGGAAGGATAGAAAGTAAAGGAAGGGAAGGAAGGAAGGAAGGAAAGGAAGGAGGGGGCAAAGAGGGAGAGGGGACTGACTGGAGCCTTGCCAGGGGTGTCCCGTGGGAGTCGGGCTCCCAGGAGGATGGAGCGGGGTCCCCCTCCATCTGTCGTTAGCGTTTTGCATCATGAAGCGCTTGTTTCTTTAAAGTCGCCGCCGTGTTTCTCGTCGGGGTCTCGGAGCATGGAGAAATGTCACCCTCTGCAGGAGGGTTGCAGGAGGGTGGTTCCCGGCCGCAGCTCTCCGCAGCCCTCCCGGTCGCTTCCCAAGCCCCGGCGCCCAACACGCTCCAGAGACACCCCCCCCCACCTCCCAGGCCCCCCAAGCCTCCGGGAAAGGGCGAAGGACCTGGCCCCAGCTTGTCCCTCTTGGGCTGCTGCTGTAGGTTCCCTCCTCCCTCCCTCCTGGCACCCGGCGCTTCCTCGGAGACCCTCATCGACCTCTCTAGGGTCCCCGCTGCTCTTCCCAGGGACGCTCGTCGCCCTTTCCTCCCGGGGACTCCGCACCACCCTTCCCAGAGACCCTCCTCACTCTTCCGACGGACCCTCATCGCCCTTTTTTTTTTTCCTAGGGACCCGCACCGACCCACCCGGTCATCACCTTTCCTAGGGATCCTCACCCCCTCCCCAGGGATCCTCACTGCTCTTCCCAGGGACCCTCATCACCCTTCCTTCCCGGGGACCCTCATCCTCCTTCCAGGGACCCTCATTTCCCTTCCAGGGACCCTCATCCTCCTTCCAGGGATTCTCATCCCCCTTTCGGGGACCCTCATCCCCCTTCCAGGGACCCTCATCCCCCTTCCCAGGGACCCTCATCACCCTTCCTTCCCGGGGACCCTCATCCTCCTTCCAGGGACCCTCATTTCCCTTCCAGGGACCCTCATCCTCCTTCCAGGGACCCTCATCCTCCTTCTAGGGACCCTCATTTCCCTTCCAGGGATCCTCATCCCCCTTCCAGGGACCCTCATCCTCCTTCCCAGGGACCCTCGTCACCCTTTCAGGGACTCTCATCCTCCTTCCCAGGGACCCTCGTCACCCTTCCAGGGACCCTCTTCCTCCTTCCAGGGATCCTCATTTCCCTTCCAGGGATCCTCATCCCCCTTCCAGGGACCCTCATCCTCCTTCCAGGGATCCTCATCCCCCTTCCCAGGGACCCTCATCACCCTTCCAGGGACTCTCATTCTCCTTCCAGGGATCCTCATCACCATTCCAGGGATCCTCATTTCCCTTCCAGGGACCCTCATCACCCTTTCAGGGACCCTCATCCCCCTTCCAGGGACCCTCATCCCCCTTTCCAGGGACCCTCATCCCCCTTCCCAGGGACCCTCATCACCCTTCCAGGGACTCTCATCCTCCTTCCAGGGATCCTCATCACCATTCCAGGGATCCTCATTTCCCTTCCAGGGACCCTCATCACCCTTTCAGGGACCCTCATCCCCCTTCCAGGGACTCTCATCCTCCTTCAAGGGATCCTCATTTCCCTTCCCGGGAACCCTCCTGCCCCTTCCTGGGGATCCATCCAACCTCCCCCAGCCCCTCGGGCAGACAACGGGGACCCCCCTCGACCTTTTCCTCCACCTCTCCGCGCCCCGAGGATGGATAAACTCCAGCTCTAGTTGTTTTCCGAGCCACGGGCTCAGTGAAGAGGAAGGATAAACATTGCCCGAGGCCTCCAGCCCCGCGCAGGAGGAAATCCAAGCCGGGACGGGCAATCCCAGCCTTATTTTCAAAGTAAACAGCTCGGAGGAGCTGCCTTTGGGGGGGTCCTCTGGCCCGAACCCCCCTTCCCCAGCTCAGCACCGCGCAGGTTGCGCCCCTGCCCGCACCCACAGGGAGAGGGACGAGGTTTCCAACAGGAGGATGGTGGCAAGGAAGGATGGAGGATGCAAGGAGGGATGGAGGATGCGAAGGGCTCCCCCATCTCCACCCGGGTGGGACCAGGGACACCCTGGAGTTGAGCCAAGCGCAGGTTGCTGTGCTCTCCCCGACGGAACTTGACCTCACAGCAAGCTTTTCACAGCAAAGTCATCCTGGAGAGGCTGTTTCTCACCTCCCCTTCCTTTGTGTTTCCACCGGCAGGAAGGAGTTAATTCACCCCCATCTGCCCCCCTCGCTCGCCCCCCACCCCTCCACCCCAGGACTGATCTCACACTGTGTCCAGGTCAGTCAAAAAAAGGGGAGGAAATGGAGAACAGCGGAATGATTAATTCTACCTGCTTTTCCCATGAGTGATCACCTGCTTTTGGGGTCATGAATAGCAGGTAGCTCTCTCTGTCTCCAGCTCTGAGAGGCTCATTTGTTTGGTGACAGCTGAGTGACAAGGCCTGAAATCCGAGCCCTCAACTTTGCCTGATGTGTGGATAAAACCCTGGATGTTCCCTCAAACATTTCAGGAAATGAAAGTTGTAACGCGATCCCCTGTGCGCCCACATCTCCCCCAGCAACACACAAAAGCTCAAAGGAACCTTCTCGGATTAAATTCAGCCTGGAGAGGATGGAAGGAAAATGGAGAGCAGGCTGAGAAAGCTGGAACTGGCAGGCTTTTCTTCAGCATTTATTGGAAATGTCTGTCCAAAGCAGAGATTTAGAAAGGTCACCCCTGCCGTAAGCACCTCTTCCTCCGGGGAAGCCGGACGGGCAGCCTGCTTCTCCCCCACCTACCTCCACGCTGGGGGGTTGCATTTACAGTCTCTAAGCAGGAAATTCAGTGTATAAAAAACAAACACCCAAAGGGAAAGCCAGCCCCGCTCCTCTCTTCTCATTTAATTTCCCGGGTCGTGTTGAGCCAATGGATTTAAATACCGTGTTTCCAGGCCTGGCTCCCGAAAGCTCGTGCATCCCCAGCTGCCGTGCCAGGACCTCGGAACAGCGATGCGGTCAGGACACCTTTGTGCTCTGTCTTTGCAAGTCAGACATTAGAGCTTCATTGTGAGCACACAGGTCTGGAAACGCTGGCAGCTGGAATGGTGTGACCAGCAGGTCCAGGGAGGTGATTCTCCCTCTGTACTCAGCACTGGTGAGGCTACTCCTTGAATCCTGTGTTCAGTTCTGGGTCCCTCACCACAAGAAGGATGTTGAGGCTCTGAAGCGAGTCCAGAGAAGAGTAACCAAGCTGGTGAAGGGGCTGGAGAACAGAACCTATGAGGAGAGGCTGAGAGAGCTGGGGTTGTTTAGCCTGGAGAAGAGGAGGCTGAGAGGAGACCTCATTACTCTATACAACTACCTGAAGGGAGGTTGTAGAGAGGATGGAGCTAGGCTCTTCTCCCAAGGGACAGGGGACAGGACAAGAGGGAATGGCCTCAAGCTCCACCAGGGGAGATTAAGGCTTGAGATTAGGAGGAAGTTTTTCACAGAAAGGGTCATTGGGCATTGGAATAGGCTGCCCAGGGAGGTGGTTGATTGACCTTCCCTGGAGGTCTTTAAGGGATGGGTGGATGAGGTCTTGAGGGACTTGGTTTAGTGTTAGATAGGAATGGTTGGACTAGAAGATCCAATGGGGCCCTTCCAACCTGATTGTTCTGTGATTCTGTGAGACAGGGTGTGTGGTACAAATAGAACCGGCCAGTAGCATCCGCGCTGCCTTTCTCCCCGGTCGATGGTTTTATCGAGCTGCCTGTCACTAGGCAGCCAGTGGCTGCTCGCACTGTTATCCAGCCTGAAGATAAAGTACTATTTAACAATCATTTAACTGTTACTGAAGTGCTTCGGCCTCTGCAGGCTTGTAAAGAAAACAGCACATGCCCCGAGATAACTCTTCACCTCTGTGCGTCTCCTCACGCCTGATTTTCTGCTGTTTGACAGGATGAGAGGGAATGGCCTCAAGCTCTGACAGGGGAGGTTCAGGCTGGACATCAGGAAAAAATTTTTCATGGAAAGGTTCATTGGGCACTGGAACAGGCTGCCCAGGGAGGGAGTTAAGTCACCTTCCATGGAGGTGTTTAAAAGACGGGTGGATGAGGTGCGGGGGAGCATGGTTTAATGATTGATAGGAACGATTGGACTCCATCATCCAGTGGGTCTTTTCCAACCTAGTGATTCTATGATTCTATGATTCTCTGGAGAGCAGCTTATGGACATTGTATATGGATGGAAAATTCCCTCTCTGCCTACCCAGTACGCTTCACTGTCAGTAATTTTGCACCCAAGGGAGAGTTCACTCTGGGCTGATGCTGCTGGGGGCTGGGTCTCTGCACACGCTGCCTTCAGAGGCAGGTGCTCTAACCTGCCCGGCACACGTGGATGTCGTTATCAGCAGCAGAAACAGCAAAGCTACAGCCAGTGTGGTGCTTACCTGACCTGGTTGAAGCAATCCATCTTCAAGGGTGGATTTTGCTGTTCCCGCTGGGGCTGAAGCTATCAGGTTTTCTGAGGACACCAGGTGTTGTGTGGGGAGAGCAGAGGTGGTGGAGGCCGGATCTACAGGAGCTTTGGTTCAGCTCAAGTGTACAAAGTAACTGGAGACACTGTCATCTTTCCAGACTTGGTGAAGACGCGATTTTAAATGTGAAATGGAGGAAAATGTGCTTTAATCTTCAGGCAGACAAAGCAATTTACCAAGCTCCTTGGAGATTATCAGTGCTGGCCCCAACACCAGCCTAATGCTGCCTGGAAGGAGGGCACCAGGATGACCCTGCAGTTACACCAGTCCCACCCTGTCTTCCCTTCCGGCTGGATTTGTCACCAAGTGCAGACACATTTCCTCTGTCCCTGGTGTCCCTAGGATTTGCTCCCAGCTCCCCAGGTTTTAAGCAGAGGTGGAACTTTCCTCAAAGAACATAATCCCAGTCCTAATAGTGAGGTTAAAGAGGCAGATTTAGTTCAATTGTGATTTCCTGGTTTCATGTGTTTGATGCCTCTGGAAAATGCCTCTATGGGCAGAGCAGCTCCTGCTCTCTCTGCCTCAGCATCTCATCTACAGCCTGATTACATAGGGATCAGGGTTCCTCTGGTACAGTGTCATACCTGCTCAGGTTCTGATGGCTCTCAACCATGGTAGAAAAGGTATAGAAAACCCTCACGCCTGTTCCCAGGATGGAAGAACAGGGGAAAACTCATTTTCTTCTGACTCGAGGATGGAAAAGCTTTTAAGCTGATAGCTGGGGAACGTATCAGCCCTGTTTTACAGGAGGGGAAACTGAGACCCGGGGAGACACCAGACCTGCTGAAGGTCAGGGCAAGGGCAGATGATAAAGTGGGGAGGGCGGCTGCTCTGTGCCAGCGGCTGGTGCTCGGAGCGCCCACGCTGCCTCCCATTATAGTCCCCACAATAAGTCACCGCGGCTTATCATTATGTAATATAATATTCCTAATAATACAAGACAAAACCAATTGACTAAAAGACAATGCCAAATGAGACTTGTGGCCAGCACTCCCTGAAGAAATTGTCTGTTTTCTAGAATAGAAAAAAAAAAAAAAAGAAACCCAAGCAAATTAGAAACAATTGAAAAATGAAATCACATCTGCAAATCATCAGGGATCTTCTGAGCCCCGAAGGATGCTTGTCTCCCTCTGCCACTCCTGCTGCCCGGTACAGGGTGGTGGGTGTCGCAGGGACCTGCGGGACTGCTCCTGGAAGCACAGGAGGGAATTTGCAGCAGTGCCAGGGCAGAGGACTGGCACGGCCTTGGTGGGTGCTTCCCTCAACAGAAGGGCTGTGTCACTCTAGAACAAATCAGAGATGTACTTAGGGAATTAAGAACTTCGTATGCCTAATCTCCCAGAGCTGGCAGGGAAGCAGGGAGAGAAAGAGTGCAAGAGCGTGGGAGCACCAGCTTAATAACTGCTGCTCCCTTCCTGGGAGCCCTCCGGGGCTGGGTAGAGGCACCAGCACAAAGAAACCACAGAACTTGACCAAGCGCTTGGCCACGGGCTGCTTGGATCCCTAGAGCCGGAGGCTACCTTCTGCCTGCCTGAGTTACTCTTCTACAGGAGCAGAAAAAAAGAGAGCAGGAGGCAGGAACAGCGTGTGGACTCAGCAGCACTGGGATGTGGGAGGCATTTCTATCCCCCAGTGTGGTAGCTCCCAACCCTATGGGCACACTGGACTGTGGGTGGTTTGTGCCACACGCCCACGAGCACTCGGCAGCAGAGCTGAGGTGGGGATGCCCTGGCCTGTTCCGTGTTTGGTAAGGGAAAGCACATAGGGAAAGCTCTGCCAGGGGAGGTTTAGGCTGAACATTAGGAAAATATTTTTCATGGAAAGGGTCATTGGGCACTGGAACAGGCTGCCCAGGGAGGTGGTTGAGTCACCTTCCCTGGAGGGGTTTAAAAGATGGGTGGACGAGGTGATGAGGGGCATGGTTTAGTGATTGATAGGAGTGGTTGGACTCGATGATCGGATGGGTCTTTTCCAACCTGGTGATTCTATGATTCTGAGATGATTTTATGCTACTGGGATGGCTCAGGCGGGGACACGCATCACAGCTGCTGCCAGGGGGAGGGGGAGATGCTGAGACTTGAGCTGTGAGGAATAGGCAGAAGTGTCCCTCAAGGCCATGTCCCCAGAGACCTGTGAGTTTCTTGACAGAGGGGTGGGATGTTTCTTCGAGGCAAGAGCTGAGACAAAGGATACAGGGATGCTGGAGCTGTGCTGTCCCAGAGAGACACAGAGCCTAATGAAGTGGACAGACATGGTGCAACACGTTGGCCAGGAAGCCGCCTCTGCCCTGGGCTGTACCAGCCCCATTGATTGCCTTCATGTGCAGGATCCGTTCCTGAGGCCTCCGAGTTCAACGAGCACCTGGGATGAAGTTTAAGAACCCCCAGGAGGTCAAAGGCAAAGCAGGGCATGGGAAGGGGGAGCTGCCGGCTGCTTTCTCAGACACCTCCACCTCTGCTCTGCCTCTGAGCTCCCCACCTAAGGGCAGGTCCTTGGGTAGAGGGCACCTTCAGCAAGGAGAATTTGGTACTGGTCTACTTGACTGTCACCAGTCAGAGGAAACTCAATACCAGAGTGGTAGTGTAGCCAAAGCCCATGGCAGCAACCATGATGACCACAGCGAGGAGGGTCAGCAGCTGGTCATCCCAACTACCCCACTCTGGCCTGCACCCACTCACGACATAATTCAAACCTTCAAGAAAGCTGGAGAGGGACTATTCATAAAGTCTTGTGGTGATAGGCCAAGGGGGAATGGATATGAACTGGAGAGGAGCAGATTTAGATTAGACATTACGAAGAATTTCCTCACCATGAGAGTGGTGAGGCACTGGCACAGGTTGCCCAGGGTAGTTGTGGCTGCCCCATCCCTGGAGGGGTTCAAGGCCAGGTTGGATGGTGCCTTGGACAGCCTGATCTAGAGGGATGTACCTACCCGTGGCAGGGCAGGTGGATCTAGATGATTTTTAAGGTCCCTTCCGACCCTAACTATTCTATGATTCTGTAATTCTGTGATAAAAGGGAGGTGTATTTTAGCAAGTAGGAGAATCAACCCTCTAGAAGGCCTCTGGAGGCTTTCTGGGGGTTGTTTAGCAGGTTTCATCTGGGCCCATGGCAAGCCAGACATCCAACTATCTCATTGCTGTGGCCTCTTCTGGTTTATGGATGTGTCAAGTTTGGCAATCTACATGAGAGAAGATAAAAAAATGCTGTTATATGATCTGAAGGCACCAGTGCAAGAGCCATGTCTTAATATTATTTAAAGCAGAAGTGGAAGAGGCAAGACTTCGACATCTGGGGAGTACGATGTGCACATGATGACTCCCACAACACTGCAGTGTTAACTTCAAAACAAAAACATTTTCCAAAATTTTCATGCCAGGTCCAAGTGATGTCTCAGAGCCCTGGCACAGGATGGGCTGCCCTGAGAGAGGTACAATGCCCGGCACAGGATGGGACCCCCACGCCAGTGCCGGCTGCAGCATGTGCTGCCCTCGGATACCTGAGTCTGCACCTCCCGGTGCTCCCCTGCTCCACTGTGGGGGGTTTTGCTTTGGTCAGGATGCCTCTCTGTCCTCCTCCTCCTCTGCCATGGTTACGTAGCCACAGCTATTTGCTGGTGGCCTCCGCGGAAACTGAATATCCTGCCTTTGCAATCGGAGACCAGGTACCCACGCAGCTGCCAGATTTGAAAGAGGAGCTGGCAGGAGGAGAAGAGCCCAAAATATGTGCACCATGGGAGGAAGGAATCACAGTCATCATCCTAAATTCGGGCTCATCCCAGCCTCACCTGGAGGAGAACTGTAGTGGAATGGGGGGAAAAAAGCCCTGTTTACAAGAAATCTCTCAAGGCAACAAGCAAGCAGCTGAGGGCTGAGGCCAGATTTAAATTAAACCTCCTGCCCAGTGATCCATGAGGAAGGCTTGGCTGCTCAAACAATGAGCGGGGAAAGAAAGCTGAAATGATGGTCAGGAGAACCTGAAACCCACAGTGGGGAAAACAAATAAATACAGCAAGCAGAGCCTTCCCCATCCCAGCTGAGGCAATCTGTGCTTATGCAACCCTATCCGAAGGCTCCCTATCTCTGTGTACAATCTGGGCTGATAAGATTGTTCTCTGCTGAAAATCAAAACCGCAGGGATTCCTGGCGGCTCAGCCGGAGTCAGATTGTCCACCTGAACACCGGGGCACTTTCATGTGGAAAATAATCGCACAGTTATTTTGCTGAAATAAGGAGAGAAAGAGGTCCTTGGCTGGTTTGGAGGAGAGCATTGCCCTGCAGCTGGATGCGTGGAGCATTGTAAGGATGACAGCGAAGGACACAATCCCAAGGGCGAGATGTCCCCCATGGGGTGACAGTTGCTGCATGAAGCCTATCACAGAAAAACAACGGGCTCTTGCCCAAAGCGGACTGTTTTTTTAATCAGTGAAAACTCCTTCTGTTAGTATGCTAGGGACTTGCAATTGGCAGGTCTGCTGCAAAAAGCCCACAAACAAAAGTCAGGTGAGTGACGGCGGAAACAGTTATCGGCAGTGAGGCATAGGCCACTTTTAACATTGTTTGGGTGGAACAGCATATGATTAATGTCTACACTGAATAGGAGACAGAATATATAAACATATCATATACATATACACGTGTACAGAGAGATAAATGCAATTGATAGAGCTGCTCTGTAGAGCCGCTTGCTTGAGAAGTCACTCCCATGAGCATGATGTGCAGCATTAAGTCTGTGTTTGCAGTTACGAAGCAGAAGCTGGGGTTTTCTTGTGTCTATTGTAGTTCAATAGTCCTGTTTTTTGCTGTGTGACTCAGTGCCTTGATGAGCAGATCCTCTCTGCTTTGAATATCAGATCAGTCCTTCTCTCAAGACAAAACTTGTTATCAAATACTGGCCGGGAAAAGCAGTTATTTGGGGAAAAAAATAGCAGAAAGGGACTGCTTTGTGATGTTGGAGGTGGAACATCCTTCCACTGAGAAGAGAATGGGATGGTTAGATCCTACATCCAGCAGAAGAAGCATAAATGCTTGCCTGAAGCAGCACTTACTTTTATTTGGTGCATTTAGCACCAAGTACTGATTGTTTGTGAGTTTTAAATGCTGCTGAGCAGATATGTACAGCAGAAATGTCAACTAGGGTGTTGGATGAGATAGGTTGGGAAGCTGGATCTCAAACCCCACCAGGTCTCTAGCCAGGGACAAATAGAGATACTGATGAAAAGCAGGTTTGAGCACTACATCTACATCTATGGCTGTTGCTCAGTTGCTGTAGCTTCACACTTGGCATTTTCAGGAGGACTTTGTATCTGGTTTTCTGTCTCTCCCTGCTGCAGTAAAACCTACGTGAGGGAGAAGAGGTTTAGCTCAAGTGGGGTCCGATGGCCCATGTGGGCTTGTTGGGACATATGATGGTGTCACCTCATCCTGTGGGCTTGTTTGAAAACGTGGAGTCGCTGTTTCCTCTGCTTTGACATCTGTTCCCATCCCTCATATCCTGCCAGTTACAGCAACACTGCTCTCACCTGCAATAATGCCTGATTATAAAACAAAATCCATTCAAAACTCTGTTTACAGATAGGATACATCTCTTTAATCTTGCAGAGGTGCCTGTTCCTACAGCCAGTACCAGCCCATGGACCCCTGGGCAGGCAACGCTGGGTTTGTGCACACACAGAGACACAGACACACAGAGTTACTCGGGTGACTCTGATGAGTAACAAAGCCCTTAAGTCCTGCTCATGGGCAATGCATCCCGCGGTGCCCACCCTCCTCCAGGGCTTGGTGTTCCTGGCAAAGCTTGTGTGAAAGGAAAATGCCTATAATTTTCTAAAATTCCTTAATCCTGCTTATTTTCTCCCTTTCCCTGAGAGATCGGAAGCCACAGTGGTCTCTTCAAGCCCACCCACTAATTACAAGACATAAGCTCAGCCAACTGCCAGCCAGGAACAACATCACGGGACCAAACACCACTAACCAACACTGGACGCTCACGCAAGCTGCTTAAAAGTGAGTTGCAAAGGGCTTGGCAGTAAAACACAAGTCAAATCAAAGACAGAAAGAAGAAAAATATCCTTTTTTCCTTCCTCCTAGCAGCAAATCCCAGCTTCCCCTGGGCCACTGACCATCTCCTGCAATCTCTGAGTCCTGCTTGTTTGTCTCACCACAGGATTCTCTTTCACGTCTCTCTCTTCTCTTTTTGGCCACCAGTTTTTTTCCAGCTTTAACCCGATGATCTTTCAAACTTGCTTGGGAAGGCCAACCCCTTCAGCAGTGCTGGGGAGAAAGGGAATTTCTAGCAGGAGGGCAACATTTAGGCAGAAAAAAATATCTCTGGAGAGGTCAGATCAGACAGAGCCCTAAGAAAACCAAGCTAAAGATAAAACCTGAACTTGCATAGCAGTTTTAGGATGGGAACAGAAGTTATGGTGCGTCCCTGGTTATATTCTTAACAGGTACAACTGGAAGGGAGTTTGGTGTTCTGTTTTTGGTTGGGTTTTTTTGTGGGTTTTTTTTTTTTTTTACTTTCTGTATTCACATTCACGGTTTTCCAGTTTTCCAGCAGTTTGGATTCCTTCCCTAAACTGTCCGGTTTTGCAGAGGCTGCTGGTTATACTTTGTCCGGAATACCTTGGCTGCTTCTCTCGTCCTGCTTTTCTAATGTATGAGCAATGGGCCTGTGCAGCCTCTTCCTCCCCAAAAACTCCCCTTGACCCCAGAGTGAGGAGAGGGATTTTCTGCTCTGGATTTTATCCCTGTACCAAACTCTCACCGAACACTGTATTTCCTCTGAAAAGTCCTGCTGTGGTACATGTTACGAATAGTATCCCAATATCCCAAGCTCATCTGCTTTGAGGCATGTGGAATTATAGCATCATAGAATAACTAGGTTGGAAAGGACCCACAGGATCATTGAGTCCAACCATTCCTATCAATCACTAAACTATGTCCCTCAGCATCACATCCACCCCTGCCTTAAATACCACCAGGGAAGGTGAATCAACCACCTCTCTGGGCGGCCTGTTCCAGTGCCCAATGACCCTTTCCATGAAAAGTTTTTTCCTCATGTCAAGCGTGAACCTCACCTGGTGGAGCTCGAGGCCATCCCCCTTGTTCTGTCCCCTGCCACTTGGGAGAAGAGGCCAGCTCCCTCCTCTCCACAACTTCCATTCAGGTAGTTATAGAGAGCAATGAGGTCTCCTCTCAGCCTCCTCTTCTCCAGGCTAAACACCCCCAGCTCTCTCAGTCGTTCCTCATAGGGCCTGTTCTCCAGCCCCTTCACCAGCTTTGTTGCTCTTCTCTGGACTTGCTCCACAGCCTCAACATCCTTCTTGTGGTGAGGGGCCCAGAACTGAGCACAGGATTCAAGGAGCAGCCTCACCAGTGCCGAGTCCAGAGGGAGAATAATCTGCCTGGACCTGCTGGTCACACCATTTCTGATACAAGCCAGGATGCCATTGGCCTTCTTGGTCACCTGGGCACACTGCTGGCTCATGTTCAGTCGGCTGTCAACCAACACCCCCAGGTCCTTCTCCTCCAGGCAGCTTTCTAGACAGACTTCTCCTAGTCTGTAGCTGCACAGGGTTGTTGTGCCCCAAGTGCAGGACCCGGCATTTGGCCTTGTTAAACCTCATGCCATTGGACACTGCCCAGTGGTCCAGCCCGTTTAGATCCCTTTGGAGCCTCCCAACCCTACAGTAGATCCACACTTCCACCTAGGATCCTTCCACCCAGAGTGAGGGTCAGTGGGGTCCCAGGTGGAGGGATGCACGCTGGAGCACAAGGGGTTGCTCTGCTTCACCCCTGAGATGATGTGAGCGTGGGTGCACGTTGGTGTGGGTGTCAGTGCCAGTGTGGGTGGGTATGAGGGGATGGTATTAGTGAGGGTGGGAGTGAGTGTGAGTGTTAGTGAGTGTGAGTGTGTGGGGTGTGTATGTGTCAGTACGGTAGTAGGTGTGTGTGAGAGTGTGAGCGTGAGTGTGTGCACCCAGGTGTAAGTAAGTTTGGGTGTGGATGCAGGTGTGAATGTTGTGTGTGTGCATGGGGAGTGTCAGTGGGAGTGTGTGTGTGTGAATGGGAGTGTGAGTGAGTGGGTGTGTGACAGTGGATGTGAATCTGTGTGTGTGACTGCATGGGGTGTGTGAGCCTGGGTGAGAATGTGTGTGGGGGGATGAGTGTGTGTGGGTGTGTGTGTCAGTGTGGGTGTGTCTGTCAGTGTGGATACGTGTGTGTGTGTCAGTGTGTCTGTCTGCCTGTTTCTGTGTGTGTGCCTGTGTCTCTCTCAGTGTGGGTATCAGTGTCTGAGTCAGTGTGTGTATGTCTGTCTGTATCTCTGTGTGTGTCTGTGTCAAAGTGTCAGTGTGTCTATTTGCCTCTGTATGTGTGTCTGTGTCGCTGTGTGTGTCTGTTTGTGCCTGCGTGTCTGTGTGTCTGTTTGTGCCTGCGTGTCTGTGTGTCTGTCTTTGTTGCTGTGTCTGTGTGTCTGTCTGTATGTGTCTGTCTGTGTGTGCCTGTGTGTGTATCTGCGCATCTGTCTGCATGTCTGTGTGTCGGTGTGTGTATATGTGCGTCTGTCTGCATGTCTGTGTGCCTGTCTGTGTCTCTGTGTGTGTCTGTATCTGTTTGTGTGTCTACGTCTGTGTGTGTCAGTGTGTCTGTGTGTCAGTGTCAGTATGTGCGTATGACTGTGTCTGTCAGTGTGTTAGTGTGTCTGTCCATGTGTCTGTGTGTGTGCGTGCATGTCTCTCTGTGTGTGTCTGTGTCTCTGTGTGTCTGTATGTCTATCTGCGTCTGTGTGTCGCTGTGTCTGTCTGTATGTCTGTGTCTGTCTGTATGTCTGTGTCTGTCTGCCTGTGTCTGTCTGTGTCTGTGTGTGTGTCTGTGTATGTCTGTGTCTCTGTGTCTCTGTGTGTGTCTGTATGTTTTCACGTGTCTGTGTGTCTTTCTGTGTCTGTGTGTCTGTGTCTCTGTGTGTGTCTGTATGTTTTCACGTGTCTGTGTGTCTTTCTGTGTCTGTGTGTCTGTGTGTCACTGTGTCTGTCTGTGTGTGCCTGTCTGTGTATCTGTGTCTCTGTGTGTCTCTGTATGTGTTTGCATGTCTGTCTGTGCCTCCGTGTCTGTGTGTCTGTATCGCTGTGTCTGTATGTGTCTGCGTGGCTCTGTGTCTGTCTGTGTTTCTATGCGTGTCTGTATGTGTTTGCATGTTTGTCTGTCTGTCTGTATGTCTGTGTCCGTCTGTGTGTGTGTCTGTGTATGTCTGTGTCTCTGTGTGTGTCTGTATGTTTTCGTGTGTCTGTGTGTCTTTCTGTGTCTGTGTTTCTGTGTCTGCATGTGTCTGCCTGTGTATCTGTGTCTGTGTGTCTGTCTGCGTGTCTGTCTGTGTGTTTCTTCGTGTCTGTGTGTGTCTATGTGTCCGTCGCGGTGTCGCAGTTCCCGTCCGTCTGTCCGTGCCCGCAGCGCCCCCTGCTGTCCCCGCGGCGGAAGCGCCTGGGGATGGGACAGGGAAATGGAGCAGCGCGGGGCACAGGGATGGGGCGAGATGGCCGAGCCCACGAGCGGGTTGGCTTGGAAGGGACCTTAAAGATCATCCAGTTCCACCCCTCGTCGTGGGCAGGGATACCTCCCACTGCATCAGGGTGCTCAAAGCCTCATCCGACCTCGCCTTGGACACCTCCTGGGATGGGGCAGACGTGACTTCCCTGGGCAGCCTGGGCCAGGGCCTCACCACTCTCATCGTGAAGAAATTCCTCCTTATGTCTAATCTACTTCTTCACACTTCCAATTTAAACCATTCCCCCTCATCCTAACACTTCATTCCCTTGTAAAAAGTCCCTCCCCAGCTTTCCTGTAGCTCCTTCAGGTTCTGGAAGGTCACTATAAGGTCTCCCTGGAGCCTTCTTTTCTCCAGGCTCTCAACCTGTGCTCACACAGGAGGTGCTCCAGCCCTCAGACCATCTCCATGGTCTCCTCTGGACACGTTCCAACAGTTCCATCTCCTTCTTATGTTGGGGATTCCAGAACCGGACACAGGACTCTAGACGAGGTCTCACAAGAGAGGAACAGAGGGGCAGAATCCCCTCCCTCGCCCTGCTGGCCACATTGCTTTGGATGCAGCCTAGGACACAATTGGCCACCTGGGCTGCAGGTGAGCATTGATAAAGCAAAGAAGAGGTGAAGTGCTAGAGTGAGGTGCATCCTAAGGTCTGGGCTCCTTCGACACAGGGATGCTCCCACATTGTCCCAGCACACCAGGTGGACCCGAGCACCCTGCAGGTGTCACCTCTTGCCATCTGGGCACAGCTTCCTATTTCTTTCTGCTCTTTGGGAGTTTCCTTCTCCCTTTAGGACTTTTAGTCATCATTACACTGAGTTATAGCTGCTTCTGCTTTGCTCTGTGAAAAACGTGGATTTCTCTCTCTGTGTTTGTGGGGTGACCCACACTCTTCTCAGCCTAAAAAGCCAACCATCCCTTCCTGGGTCACCTGTCATTACAGTTAACCTCTCAAAAAGGAGGATAGTTTGTGCCCTGCAGAAAAGCACAGAGGAAAGGGCATCCCCTCCATTTGCATTGAAAGAAAGGATGGAAATATAAAGAACTAAAAATAAAACAGAGCAGGGAAATCCTAACTATTGAAAATTGAGCGTCAGGGGGAAAAGAAACACTCTTGAATGCCAGATTCAGACCGGCTGGGCAGAGTTCAGAAACAACAACAATAAAAGTTTGGTGGAAACCAGATACTTGCCATGAAAACTTGCAGTTCTTTGTTGATCAAATGTTTCCATGGAAGAGCTCTGTTTACCCGCCACTCACTGGCTCGCCAGGATGCTGTGCAGCTGGGTGGGCAATGCCCAGAGGAGAGGAAGGGAGCGGAAGCAGTCCCAGAAAATTTGGATGCAGCTAGGAGGCCTTGGGAGAGAGCACTGAGCCCATGTTTGCCTTTTCATCTTTCGCCTGTGCAGGTCAGTGTATGGAATACATTAATTTTTCACGGACAACACACTACAGAGGCCAGGGGAGTAACCTGCTGGGATTTTGGGGAGAAACCTGCTATAAAAATTCAGCAGGTCCAGCCATGGTGTGGGCATACATCTAGAAGTACATGAACAGAAACAAGGGACTTCTGGGAGGGGAAAAAACATCTTTGAAAGCTCAAACTCAGATGTTGAACAACCAAATTTCCTTTTTCCCCAGTGGAGACATGAAGTAGTTGTGCTTTTCCATCATGAGCCCATCCCAGGATCCTGCTGGGTACAACTTTTGGAGCCAGGGAGGTGCCGACTGCCTCTGACAACATTTACTTACAACACCACTGGGACTGGCAAAGGCAGAGCCACAAAAGTGAAAGGCTGGATTTGAAACCCACCACTTGGACCCAGACAAAATGAAACAGGGAGAAGTAAAAACAAGGGGAAACTTGGCTGCGGCTGCTCCTTTCACAGGCTCCTTGCACTGGGTCATAAGAAACCAGTGAGAGAGAGGCAGGCATGTTACTGTCTGCTGTGCTGTGTCCTGGGGAGCTGGGGAAAGGGGCCAAGCAGAGACTGGATCCTGGAAAGCAGCCCATGCTGCCTGCCAGCGTGCACTGCCAGAGGTGGGAAGTGGGGAAAGTCATGCATGGCCTCCCCATCTCCTCTGCCACTGGCATGGGTTGGCTTGGCAGGAGCCTTCAGGATGTTGCCCTCTATGTGTACAGCAACCATGGGGAATATCTGAGTGTCTGCCTGCCCTGCACCCCCATTTCAGCACCCAATGATGATTTGGGTGTCTCATTCCTGCACAGGGAAAAGGGGGTTGGGACCTTCACTGTCCTTTGAACCTCTGATTCTTAGGTTTAGTGCATCACATACTTGGTTGCATCCCTCTCTTCCTTGCCCAATCATTGTGTGCTCCCCAACTCACTGGGAACCTTTTCCCACTGTTCCACAGTCCAGTACCCTCAACATACACTTGACAGGGGCTGTTCCTTGCTCTGTGTACCTCCAGCTTTGGTGGGAGTCTGACAGCAGCACTTGCAGTTTTGTTGTTTATGAGGCTGTGCTCACCAACACCAGCCAAGTGCCTGGTGGGGACAGGTCTTGATTCTCCTTCCCCACCGTCTTCATGCTCGAGTGTGTGTTTAGGATTCAGCCATCATTTGGGCTCTGTCTGCTCCTTCCCTGTCTCTCCTCTCCCGTCAAAGACGGTAAGTGCCTTTTCAGCATCTCATCTCAACAGGCCAAGCATTCACTGTGTGCCAAACTGGCAGGCGGTTCGCTTTCCTGGCTTGTAACCTCCTTGGCTCTCCATCTAGACTGATTTCTTTTATTTTTATTGTTTTATTTTCCCCCATCTTTTAAAATTCACCATTGGTTTTAATTAGGTGGCTGAGGACTTGCAGCCCTTTTGAGAGATGAGGGCTTCCAAGAGCAGGAAAGGGGAAATCTGGCATGGTGGGTCTTGTAGCAGTAGCACCGCAATCCAGCTTGGGGTGACCCAGCTCATCTTGCTTTTGACAGTGAGCCAAGGGCCAGAAGGTGGACGAAGTATTTTGTCTTATTCCAGTGCTCTCCTGGTCGCCCTGCAGCTCCTGGAGTCCCACTATGGAAAACACCACCTCAGGGAGCCAGCACCGGTGCCAGAGTGAGGGGAGCGTTTGTGGCAGAGAAAGCTAATAGGGGCAGGCTCCTAGCCCTAAACAACAGGTAAAAAAACAGGGAAACCACAAATTAAAAGGGAATGACTGAATGTCCTCTGTAGGGCCCCTGTCCTGGAGGGGTTTGGACACTCCTTGGAGAGAAGGTGCTTATGCAGATGACACTCATGGTCAGCTTGGAGAAAGCAGAGGTAGGTCCCAGCCCTGGGACTTCCCTCAACCGGTTTAACCCCATCTCTGAATGTCACTCTGCCCGTCTCTGAAGTTGTCTCCTTGCAGAGGGTTTGTGCACTCTGTGCTCCCTGCCCATACAACCAGTTAGGTACAGAGCCTGTCTTCTACAGCCTTCCCACTGTGAGACACATTAATTCCTTAGGGGAAAAAAGAAAAAAAAAAATATTTCTTTTCTCCTATTGCTCCCATTTGATCTAGGCCTGAGGGCCTGAAGTGCTTCAGGGAATCTGATGCAACAAAGGGTATTTCAAAGGGCTGAGTCTCGGTTGTGTAATCTCTGTGTACAAATGTTGGAGCAAGTGAAAGGCTCTGGTTCAGCAGGACTTGCAGATACATCCTGGGACAGTTCTTAGGATAACCAGGGTTCAGCTCCACCCAGGACATCCCTGATGTGGGGTGATCAGTAGACATTCAATGTCCCGTAGACATTCTCTTTGCAAGCTTGAATTGAGCAGATGTGGTCCATGTTTTACTCATGGTCCAGCGTGCAAGGCAGACTGGAGGGATGAGCAACTTCTGATAGCAGGTGAGAAGGGTTTTGTATTGGGCATCTGCTCCTGGGCCAGCATCTGCATCTTGCTCCTGGGTAACAAACATATTTGCCTCCAGCAGAGATATGGCATGTGTGGGAAGCCGCTTGCTGTCTTTGCTGCCATCCAAACAGCTCCTGGGAGTCCCAGCTTCTCCCTCCACCCTCCCCAACATCTGGGAGAGAAGGCAGTGAGGGCAGAGGTCATCTCTGCCCCAGGACTGAGCTCCATGACTGCAAGACTGAGCCCATAAAGCCCTACATGCCTTGTCAGTCCACCGAAATATCTCAGTCCCTCCACCCTGATGTTGTTCTTTCATTTTATTTTTAGATCTGCTGCTCCCGTTAGTTCTTTTCTATTTGTTTTTGGTTCTTATTATTCCTGGCTTCTTCCAGTGTTTTGGTTTCCCTCCTCAGCCCTCATCCGGATGTTTATTCTCAGTGTTTGTTTTTATACTTTCCCAAGGTGCCTCCCGGTTGCAGCTAGGCAGAGGTCTGTGTTTGGACTGGGCAAGTGCTCGCGTAGCTGGGGTGGAACCAGCTGCCAGAGCATCACCCAGAGAAACAGAACTGGTCCAGGAGAGAAGAAGACCTGGGGATCGTAGACTGCTTTTCAGTCTGCTTGCTTTCTCAACTGGGCATCTCAGCTGCTTTCCAAGGATGAGCCCCATTTAGGAGCACAGCTGGTGTATGAATATGGCGGCTCCTTTGCTAGAAGGGCTTACAGCAGGGTAAAGAAAGCAGAGGGAAGGAGTTAACCTCTCTCTGAGGAACTTATAAGGACAAATGCAGTCATGTAACCAAGGTCACATGGAAGATCTCTGCCTTGGGAGCTGCTTTTCCCATGGCTCTATTTGTTCTGATTGCCAGCGTGGTTATGCCTTAGGTTATCTTGAAAATGAAGCAAGATGATTCAGTGCCTCCACCTCCTCAAACATAAAAATATTCTTTTTTTCTTATTTGAGGATAAATAGGTTTTCCAGAGAAGTTGTGGAAGCTCCATCCTTGGAGGTGTTCAAGGCCAGGTTGGATGGGGCTTTGAGCAGCCTGATCCAGTGGTAGGTGTCCAGTTGGAACTGGATTGGCTTTATATTTCCTTCCAACCCAAACCAATCTATGATTCTATGAAGTCTGACTCTCTTCTTTCCATGCTCTTCCTTCCCATCCCTGTTGTACCTGGATATGTCTGCATCCTCCTCTCCCTGCCTGGATGTGTCTGCATCCTCCTCTCCCTGCTCATCCAAAAATGTTTCTCAAACTTTTTTTTGGCTCCAGCCAAGACATATCACCATGGAGCTGATGGAAAGAGCTGTTCCATTGCTTCGTGGACTTACAGGCTAAGATCACGTATGTAACTGAGGTTTATCCTGAGTTTTGGAGGCAGGGACTGAAGAGTGCGCATGGTCAGAGTCATGGGTGCTAACTATGTGCTCACTTGTGCTCTCACCTACTGCCATCAGGGTTACAATAAATGCCCTACCCTCAGACTGTTGCTTAATTTTCTGTCAAAATGGGAGGAAAAATGAGGCAGTGTGAAAAAGGTACTGCAATATCTCACGTTAGAGAGCTGTGGTGGCTCTGGATATTTTATTGTACCTGTACACAGCCCCCACCACAGCTGCTGAATTTCAGACAGACACAAGCACATGCCTGCATGCTGCAAGAACTGTCCTGACTTCCCTTGTTATTTATTCCAGTACAAGGGCACAGATTTTTTGTTTATTTTATTCTTTAGGAGTTCACTTATGTTTCTCTTCCCACCCTACAACATTTTTGTGGATGAGTTGCCTAGAGCCGTGTGGCCCTGTGGCTACCTCAGGGACAAGGGATCCCCCAGCAAGGAGATGCTTATACCCCATGGATGGGGTGAAGCTCTTCTCCAGCCTGCAGGTATTTATTTAAAGAATCACCCACTCAAGAGAGTGATGCAATGGTTTGGATTGGCCTTCAGTACAGTTTGAATGCAATTTGTGTTTGAGACTTTGAAGGGCTGGCAAGGAGCTCTGTGCCTGCATATAGGGGCTTTTTATTGCCTGACTTCAAAAGGGTTCAATAATGGGAGTGAACATTCAGGTAGGGAAAAGCTCTTTCTTCTTTCCATCTGCAAAATCGTGCCAGAGAACACAAAGGCATCCTTGCATACATGGAGTTACGGGGCTCTGGGGAGAGTTAAAACAGAGCAGGCTGAGGATTTTGCATCAAAAATATTATTATCTTTGGATAGAAAAATCAGCTGACACGACAGCCCAAGCGGTCAGTATTCTCTAGGTTTAGGAGGAGAGGAGGGGCATAAAAATGAAAAAAAACTTCATTTTGCTGGAAAGAACCAAAGCGCAGCAATTTTTGGCCACTTTGAGGCCGAAGTCCAGCCACATACAAGGCTTCACAAGAGCTGTGGAATCAACTCCTTGCATGACTTGGACCCAACACCTGGTCATGCCTCTGGACACAGGGATACAGCTGCTCTGGGATCGTGCACAGGGATGGGGAGACCCATCCGAGGGCCAGCGAGGGCAGGGTGCTCCCCAGTGGGTCTGTCCCCAAGGCTTGGGGCTCCTGAGCGCCACACTTCACTCTGAATTTTATTCAGCAGAAGGAATAGAAATGTTTCACTTTGCAGGCACAAAGTCACATCCCTTCAAAACTTGGCAATAAAGCTGAGTTTTCTCTGTGTGTGGGGTTTTTTTTCCTGGATTTTTTAATTCCACAAGCAAGGCAGGGCTGATATTTTGTTGCGTGCTTTCCCTCGTTGGGATGAAAGTGACTGTTGGAAAATCATGGGGAAAATTTCACTGATGTTTTAATGTGGAGAAATTTGGGTTGTTTGCATTCAGAAACAGAGCTCGGCTTCCTCCAGGGAATCACATACAGTGCAGGATTTCTCCTGCAACCTGCTTGCAGGCATCCTTCCCTGTTCTTCCTCGTGGCAAAACCCACCTTTTTGTGCAGTCCTCCGGTTTCTCTGCTGTCCCGCTTGACTTCGTTTGATACGCATACACATGCACTTGCAGACACCCACCCCAGGGGGATGACTTTCCTCTTATCCCTGGGTAGGAAAGCATCAATCGCTATCGTTCATAGCAGCTGAGGGCTGCAAATCATAGAATCATAGAAAGGTTTGGGTTGGAATGTAACTTAAAGATCATGCAGTTCCACCTGCCTTGTCATGGGCAGGAACACCTCCCACCTCATCCAATCTGACCTTGAACACCTCCAGGGATGGGGCAGCTGCAGTTTCTCTGGGTAACTTGTGCCAGTGCTTCACTACCCTCATTGTGAATAATTTCTTCGTAATGTCTAATCTAAATCTCCCTTCTTTTAGCTTAAAAACCTTTCCCCCTTGTCCTATCCTTTCACTCCCTGATAAAGAGCCCCTCCCCAGCTCTCCTGTAACCCCTTTCAGTACCTGAAGGCCGCTCTAAGGTCTCCCTGGAGCCTTCTCTTCTCCAGACTGAACAACTTCAACTCTCTCAGCCTGCCCTTGTATGAGAGGTGCTCCAGCCCTCGGATCATCCTCATGGTCTTCTCTGGACTAGCTCTAACAGATCCATGTCCTTAAATACATGGTCATAAGTCCACAGGGACATATCTCAGGTATCTTATAGTATGGGGCTTAATCTCTTCCTCCTCTTGGTTTTCAATCCATCAATATGGGGTACAGCTCCCAAATAGGAATCAGACCTTCATGGAGGAGAGCAAGCCAGGGTAGTGCTAGGGGCAAGAATTCCATTTATTCCACAGTCAGCCTTTCTCCTCCCAGACTGTTTTGCTAACTGAAAATATAACAAATACAGCGATTCCCAGAGCTCTGTGCCAGATGTGTTGGAAGAGATTGGAAAAGTGGTGAGGCAGGGACTGTCTTTTCCCACAGGCACAGCTGATCTCTGCTCTGGTGGGGAGCTTTGAGGCAACACCAGCCTGCCCCTAGAACAAAGTAAATGACATCTCTAAGAAGAGTGATACTGCTGGAATGGTGCCTGGTAGCCCATCCTATTTGTAGTATGAGGAACACAGAGTTACATCCAGCCTTGACTCCACGCTTTCCTTTTGACTCCTCTTCTTTGTAACGAGAAAGATGAGAGATCTATTACTCCTTATCAGCCTCTCCCATCTCATGGCTGAGATGCCTACACCTTGCAGTTTCCTCTCTCAGTAGATTTTTGCTGAAAATTTGGGATCATTCACACTCTGTCACCCTAGCTTTACCTGGATAACCCTCCCTGGAAAGCTGGGACTGGAACTGATTGCTGCCAATTTTCTGCAAGTAACTAGAGGCCAAACTGCTGGCTCAGGCTCTGCTCTTGATCCAAATCAATACCAACCCTCCTGCCACCTTCCCTCAGCTTGGCACCAGCTCCAGCCTGGGATACAAAGCTGGATGACCCTTATCTTGGGAACACCCTTGTGGGGAAAACCCCAGCTTTCCCAGAAGGCGACAGAGGTTAACCCTTCCCCAGTCAACTGTTTTTGAAGAGGACGCAGTTGTCAGCCAGTGTGGTCACTTCTGTGGGCGTCCAGGCTGTTTCACTGCCACGTTTCATAAGCTGCCTCTCTTCCCCACAGTCAGCTACCTCTGAGTCAGCTCCTCGTTGCCGATGCTGGGAACACGCTGGGAACCGCAGTGTCCTTTGCTGACTGCAGAGAAATGACTATAATTACTGGGATTTTGGCCAGTTTGGGAGGCAACAGTCATCCTGCTGTGCTACCTCTGGGCTGGGGTGGATGCTTTGGGTATTTCCTTCGGCTTAGAGGTGCCTGAAGGGTTTTTGGGACCTGTTCCCAGCACAGGATATAGGCATAAATGTGGAAGGTAGGACCAACAGCTGGAAGCTTCTTGGTGTGGGCAATGCAGTTGGGCTGAGACATCCCATGACACAGCCTGAAATGCTCCCACAGAAGCTTTCTGGGCAGGAGACACCATGCCAGTGCCAAAGGTTGTGCCTTGGAGAGAGCAGGGCACATGCTGGCAGGGCTGGATGTAGCAAGGCTGACGCTGCAGTGCTGACCAGGTGCCAGGAACCACATAAATGAACTGCAGAGCTTACACTCAGACCTGGGAGGTTTGCCCTCAGAAGCAGGATGGCAGAGGGACTTTCCAGTAGATGTTGTTTCAAGGAACTGTTCTCTTGTAGTTTTCCGTAGTTATAAACTTTTTCGAGAAGTATTTTTTTCCCCACTGGAATGATGCTCAGGTTAAAGAGAGAGGAGCTCCAGAGTTGGCAAACTAAGAGTTGGTCATAGTCATGCGTGATAACCAGGGAGGTGGTTGAGTCACCTTCCATGGAGGTGTTTAAGGGACAGGTGGACAAGGCACTGAGGGACATGGTTTAGTATTTCATAGGAATGGTTGGACTCGATGATCCGATGGGTCTTTTCCAACCTGCTGATTCTATGATTCCATGATTCTATGAAATCACAGGGTGATAGCTTTGCCCACAGGGTATTTGCTAACACCCAGCAGCAGCCACAACACCTGAAGATGTATAGACTTTGCATCCATGTTCTCTCTTTCCAATTAACCTGACAAGACTTAGGGCAGCAGGTCTGAGTGATGGGTTGGACTGGTGTGAACTGGTGAGGCATCACAGACCAATCTGAGGAGCATTATCAAAAAGAGGGCTGTGCTGGACACATCATCCAGGGGCTAGTCAGATTTTAATTCCAATGTAGGGGAATATTTACATCCTCAGGGGACGGACACCAACTCCCAGCACCTATGGAGGGAACAGCTCAGGGTAGTTTCAGGCTGGACATTAGGAAAAGTTTCTTCACCGAAAGGGCTATATGGCAGTGACAGAGGCTGCCCAGAGAGGTGGTTGAGTCACCATCCCTGGAGGTGTTTAAAAGGTGAGTAGAAGTATTACTTAGTGATACAATTTAGTAGTGGACAGGTATGGTTGAGCTTGAAGATCTCAAAGGTCTTTTCCAGCCTAATGATTCTATGATTCTCTTTTACGTTTTACAAATGAGACAGGAAGGTGGAAATACAATTCCCCATATCTCTGACAAATCCTTCTTTGACAGATGAGCTCTGACCTATTTTGCAGTGGAGCCAGATGTTTAATTTTATGAATGCAGATGCATTTCCATCAGGCCCTGGGAAGAAGGTTATATTACTGCCCATCTATGTGTTGTCTTGGGAAGAGGAGCTGGATTTCATGTGAAAATACCATTTATGGTTCAGAAGGATTTTGAAAGGAAAGGAAAACATGACAGCATGCCATGCATTTTCAAATGGGATCTCAACAGAACAAAAATAAGAAGTATTCAAGTGGTAACATTTTACCAAGCTGCAAGCTGATTGTTGCTAAAAAAAAAAAAATGTAATTCTAGCCTGGATTTTCAGAAGGTTACATTTACACAGCTTTTGGCTTGGTGTTGGTTGTTTCTTCTGTGGGATTTCAAACATGTTGATGGCCAACTCATAGTAGGTTTGTGGTACAGGACATGATCTAGCAGGTATTCCCTCATTCTCTCAATAAAGCCTTTTATCAATCATGCAATTGTCAGAATGGCATCTCTGGGACTCCCTTCCTGAAGATTGTGCTGCTGGGTTTCTGGTTCGGCATATGGAAAAGAGGCATTATTTTGCTCCTGACCTCCTACATGAGTTCTGCTCCTAAGTACTCCAGGTGGTAATACAAGTTTGCAGGGGCACCTTGAAAAAGCTGATATCCTGTAATAAAACTTGGATGTAAATCAGCTGGGTCCTACTGGCTGTATTTGATGTGGGTAACTGGTTTATAGTAATTTAGTTTGCAGATTTTGCTGTTCTTGAAGTTGCTTTGGTTTCTGAACTGTAAAGCCAGACCTTGTCAACATAAGGAGAAGAGGAAGTTAAACACAGGAAAGCACAAAAATATGAATAACCTTCTTATATGTTTTCAGATTTGAAAGCTACTTCTTCATTGCCTACACTTTCCAAGTTTAAAATGGCACAAAGATGCTTGTATTGGTCATCAAAAGAGAAAATGTGCATACAAGCCGAAAAACTGAGGGCTGCATGTCATCAGGGTGTACAGACTTAAAGTGAGATAATCAGAAAGATTTAAGGCACAGGTTGTAGAAAGTTTGTAATCTGGGAGTTGTCTGATGTTGAGGATGGCTGGGAAAGCTCTGCTCGTCTTTCAGAGAAATGCCACTGAGGCATTTGCCACTCCAGACAGAGCTATCTGACAGATTAGCCAAAAATCTTTGTGTACCGGAGACAGGAAAGTATGAGCCTCATGAAAAAGGTAAATCCTTGACTCTGCTGTTGTCCGGGTTCAGCAGGAGGGAAAATGTTTCCCTCCGATCCTCCAACAAATCCAGCATCCTCCAGCTTGTAGCCTACTGCCAGGGATACTCTCCTGCAAGGAATGCATTTCATAGAATCACAGAATGGTTTGAGTTCATCTAGTTCCACCCCCATGGGCAAGGACACCTCCCACTGCACCAGATTGCTCAAAGCCACATCCAGCCTGGTCTTGAACACCTCCAGGGATGGAGCAGACAGAGCTTCCCTGGGCAACCTGGGCCAGGGCCTCACCACTCTCACAGTGAAGAAATTCCTCCTTATGTCTAATCTAAATTTACCCCTCTCCAATTTAAAGTCAGTGCCCCTAGTCCTATCACTACAAGCCTTTAGAATAAGTCCCTCCACAGGTTTCTTGTTGCCCCCTTCAAGTACTGGAAGGTCATTATAAGGTCTCCTTGGAACCTTCTCTTCTCCAGGCTGAACAAGCCCTACTCTCTGAATCTGTCCCTCATATGGGAGACGTTCCAGCCCTTGGATCATTTTAGTAGCTCTTTGGGCTGCAATGGATGCGGGTATACACATCTCCTCCTTCCTGGTCTGGCTTTTACAAAGAGAAAACACCCGTGATTGCATTTGATGAGAGCCTTGATCCTGTCCAGATACTAAAACGCCAAGGATGATGGTCGCATGCTGAACTACCTGGTTACTCTTCCCCCTGGGAGAGGACTTGTCCAGCAGGTTGCTGCCCACACCAGTCCAGAGCAGGTGTGGACAATAGTATTTTCTGTTCCAAGCAGCATGAGCAGGAATTTGGAGCTCCCTGGCTGGCTACTGAGCTTAAAAAGGTTTGCACTGCAGTTCTGGATTTACACACCTGAAGCTCATTCGAGGCTCACTCCAGGTTTCTCCATCCTTTTGCCAACAGCTGCTTTTCTTGCTGCACCACTTGCCACAGGGGGGCTGAGGAGCACAAGGAAAACAAGCCAGAGCCTTTACATGCCTGACAGCTGATCTGCTTTTTTCTGAATGTATCATTTGATCTGACATAAGGCTCATAACTCTTGTGCCACCTCTTGCTATCGCGGTGATGACAACACGACTAATGCCGTCTGTCAGTGGACCTTCCTGCACTCTCTTTGCATGAGAGCTTATCTGGCATGATCATTGTCCCTCCACAGCAGCTTTTCTGTGCATGCCTGAGCCCCATCCCAAAATGTTCCCCAGCTATCTTCACTCCAACCTGCTGCCCACAACTCTGTCTCTGGGATGACACTGTTGACAGCAGGATGGCAAGGTTTCCACAAGGTGGCATCAAAAGACCTAGACTTCCCATCCTAGAGCTCAGAGCACACAGGATTTAGGGTTTTCCTGGGATAATTTGGCACAGCTGCAGCTATAAACACCTCTGGGAGAGAGAAGAGGGGAGGCTGTGATGTGATTTTTGTCAGGAGTTTGGCCCGGAAAGATTGGCCCTCGACCCTGATGCTCACCGCTGCTTTTCTGAGGGGGCCTAGCAGGGGTGTTTGACCATCATACCTCACTGGGAAACTGCAGTCATGAACAGCAAACACAGCAGAGATCACTAAGGAAATAAATGTGCTCCCCTCCCTGCAAATAACTGCAACAAGAGGATGAGGGTGAGACTGGCAGCAGTTAGCAAAAAAGCTAGGAAAAATCACAGAATCATGGAATGGTTTGAGTTGGAAGAGACCCTAAAGATCATCTGGTTCCAAGTCCCCTGCCACAGCCAGGTACACATCCCAATGGATCAAGCTGCTCAAGGCTTCATCCAACCTGGCCTTGAACAATTCTAGGAATGGGACAGCCCCAACTCATTTATCAGGGAATGCAGGGATAGGACTGGGGGGAGGAGTGAGGGGAATGGTTTTAAGATGAAAGAAGGGAGACTTAGATGAGATATTAGGAAATTTTTTTTCCTTGAGGGTGGTGAGGCACTGGCACAGGTTGCCCTGAGAAGTCGTGGCTGCCCCATCCCTGGAGGTGTTCAAGGCCAGGTTGGATGGGACTTTGAGTGACCTGATCCAGTGGAGGTGTCCCTGCCCATGGCAGGGAGTTGGAACTGGATGGGCTTTAAAGTCCCTACCAACCCGAACCTTTCTATGATTTTATGGTTCCAGGATTCTGTGGTCTGCGTCCCTCAGTAAATGTTCAGACACACAGTAAAAGCAAATAACCAAACCCATGCAGAATTACCTCAAGCTCTGGCAAGATGCAACACATCAGGCTGTGATTCTGGTAACATTTTGGGCTATTCAGTCCTGGAAGAATTTATCTTTCCTTGGGAATGGGGTAAGAAGATGCTCTTTGAAAGAGCAGGGTTATCTTGTTTTGCTTTTTAAAAAAATGGGTTTTTTTCTTTTCTTTCTTTCTTTTTTTTTTTTTTTTTTAACTTAGGGCAAAAAGAAAGAAAAAGAGGTAAATAAAGATACAAATGTACAAATGTGACTGACAGGAGCTGAACCTGCCTGGTGTCCTCAGGCTCTCCCAGGCTCCAGGGCTGGTGTTCACCCTTCTCTGCACACGGTGGAGCTGTTGCTCCGCGTATGGAGGGACTGGGACTGGGAAAGAGAATGAGAACGAGACTGGGACTGGGGCCGCTGCTGGGGATCCATCTGCCAGGATCCAACCCTAGATCCCAAACCCAGACCTGGACTCAGACTCGGATGTCTGTACTGTGACCCAGACCCAGCCCAGACCCCAATCCCAATCTTAAACCCTGGAGACAGATCCAGAGCCAGACCCCAATTGGACACAAACTCCAAGCCTGGACCTGGACCCCAACTCAGCCACAGACTCCAACCCTGGACCTGGACTCTGGATTCCCATCTCTACCCCAATCCCAGACTCAGACCAGATCCCAGAACCCGACTCCAGATCCTGATGCCGGAACTGGATTTGGACACCAGATCCTGATACCAGTCCTGGACCTTATCCCTAAGTAACTGGACCCAGGCAGACAGGAGTTTACTTTTATTTTAAAGCTTTGGATTTTGGCTGAACTGTGGCTGGAGGGTTACCAGCAGCTGCATTTAAGGGACGGGTGGACGAGGCGCTGAGGGACATGGTTTAGTGTTTGATAGGAATGGTTGGAGTCGATGATCCAGTGGGTCTCCTCCAACCTGGTGATTCTATGATTCTATGATTTGCTGTAGGTACAGTGCCCCCAAGTCCCCACTCAAATGTAAGTTTTTTTGCTCCTGAGTGGGGCCAGAAGTCAGGGTCTGAGCCAGGGAAGGCAGTTTTAATCAAGTAGTGTCAGGCTGAAGTGGGAGCTGGAGCACAGATCATTACCTAGAACTTTGCGTCAGCTGTACCTGCCAAGGAGAAAACAGAATGGATAAAGCCCAAACAGTTCCAGCTGCTCCTCTGCCCTTGCACCAGTCATGGACTCCCCTGTGCTCAGGAACCCACTGCTACTGCTGTGTCCCTGAAGCCACCTCATCTGTCTCAGCCCTGGCATGGCTCACCACAGGTAAGGATTTGTGTGGCTGATCCATGTAGTCACTGCTATGTCATAAGAGGTGAAGCTTGGTGCCAACTAGGTGAGCCCTGCCCTGACACTGAGGCAGCTCCAGAGGGTGATGCTGAGCGTGGGGACAACCAGACACAGCTCTGCTCATCTGTGTCTCCTTCTTGTGGCCAACACCACAACGTACATTGGTCCCCACTCACGTGTCCATAGTTTCTTGGGGTTGGGATGGCCCGGACCCCGCTTCTCCCTGCCACCCTCAGCAGGTTTCCTTTTCCATGACTTGACTCAGGTGCAGGGAGCCTCCTGGGGATCAGAGGCACCTTTAAATAGCCTGACCCAAAGCCTCTCTAAGCAGTTGGCTTTGTCAGGCAACTGTAGAACTGCCTGGCTCTAAGCTTCTCTAGCCAAACCTTTAATGCTAGTGTTATCAAATAAACTCTTCTCTTCCTTTCCAAGCAAGGGAGAAAGGCAATACCCATAGAATCATAGAATGATTTGGGTTGGGACTTTAAAGCCTGTCCAGTTCCACTCCCTGCTATGGGCAGGGACACCTCCCACTGGATCAGGTTGCTCAAAGCCCCATCCAACCTGGCCTTGAACACTCCAGGGCTGGGACATTCACTCCTTCTCAGGGCAACCTCTGCCAGTGCTTCACCACCCTGGCAGTAAAACTTCTCTTCCTAATATCTCACCTAAATCTCACTTCTTTTTCCCTCTTTTCAGCTCTATCAGCTTTTCCGTCACCCCATGAGGTAGATGTCACTACCATCCACTGGCACAGCAGCTTCCATGTGACAGGGTCATTGCAGTGCTGGCAACATGGTCCTGGATCCTGCACACCCTTGGACAAGTGTGTGTAATGGAACAGGCTGAAGCCTCCCAAGTGTTGATGGAGAGGCTGCCCTGCAAAGCCAATGGGGCATAAGATTGTGCTTAAGTGCTTTCCTAGCTCGGAGCTTGTAATTATTAATAGTAGTCATTAATCGTTGCTTTATACAAGTCAGCCTGCATACCACATCTTGTTTAAGCTATTTAAGATATGTTGTGTTTATTGCAACAATCTCCGGGCCATCTCCCAAATGGCCTGTGAATTATCAGTTACGTGTTGTTAATGTTGTACGACAATGTTCAATGACAAAGAAGCAATGGAAATCTACTGTCCTACAAAGAAAAACTCAAATAACCCCATTCCAAATCTGAGTGTTTTCAGACTGCCATTGAGGCAAGGAATATTGCAGCTATTACGTATCTTTGTATGGTATTTGTTAAATGTTTAACATCAGAGAAGATATCTTTCCCTAAATGGCTGCTTTGAGTTGCAGCATTAGAGACTTGCAAAATTGTTGCTGGAGCCCACAGAGAAACACAGATTTGCTCTTGGATCCAGGCTCTTAATCTTATTCTATCAGATTAGGCAACCGTTTCCCAAAGATCAAAGACAGGTTACAGGTCATCCGACCTGGAGCAGTAAAGAGACAAGAGGAAGGAAGCGCTGGAGTGGACAGCAAGGAGTCCTGTTGGGCCAACAAACCCAAAGGATTTCACCAAGTATTCTCGGGATTCAGATTAAATGAATTTTTATAAAATCATAGAATCACCAGGTTGGAAGAGACCCACTGGATCATCAAGTCCAACTGTTCCTATCAAACACTAAACCATGTCCCTCAGCACCTTGTCCCTGAACTCATACAGGGAGGGTGACTCAACTACCTCCCTGGGCAGCCTGTTCCAGTGCCCAATTTTGTGAAAATTTTTGACCCTTTTTGTGAAATTTTTTTTCCTAATGTCCTATGTTGTGCAGAAGGTGGTTATAGGCTGTTTTTCTGAGGTATCATCAGAATTTCCTGAGGTGGTAAAGAGGAAACTGTATTTTCATTTTTTCCCATGGACTAACCTCATTGCCCATCTCACCCGTGTCTCTTGCTGTCTCTCTGGTCAACATAGTCCCTTGGTTTCTCCTGCAAAAGCTGAACAGGAGCTGCTCAACTCCACCAGATTTCTGGAGAAAAGCTACGGGTTGGTGCTAAGCCAAACATGTATATCAGGCTGTCATAGAATCACTGAAACACAGAATGGTTTGAGTTGGAAAGGACCTCTAAATGCCATCCAGTCCAACACCCCTGCAGTGGGCAAGAGCATCTTCAACTCCATCAGCTTACTCAGAGCACTGTCCGACCTCACCTTGAAGGTCTCCAGGGATAAGGCATCCGCTACCTCCCTGGTCAACCTGTGCCAGTGTTTCGCCATCCTTGTTGTAAAAAATTCCTGCCTTCTATCTAATCTAAATCTGCCTTCATTCAGCTTAAAAACATGTCCTACTGCAACAGTCCCTGCTAAAAGGTCTATCCCCATCAATATTCAATGTGTTGTATTCAACAGCACTTGAAGCCTCACCCTTTGATGGGTGACAGAGAGATCTCACCCACAGGACTCGCCGAGGTCGTTGCTGGCCAGTGGGGTGTGTTTGCAGCCTGGCGCTGGGGTTTCAGGTGTAAGGGTTTCTGCCAACACCCAGGGGATTTTCACACGTGCTCAGGAGCACCCAGGAAAAATAAATTCTCTCTGGCAGCTACGTATGGTTTTGTCTTTCCCATCAGCTGCCTCCTAGGGAACAGGCTCCGTTCCTCCATGTCCATGGGCTATTGGGAGGCCAAAAGTGACTTCAAGCCAGTCCAAATTGCCAAATCCCAGCTCAGGTCAGTCCCTGCTGGTGCTGTGTCCCCTCTGAGCAGCAGGAAGGGGAGGCAGTTACCTGCAGGCACAGTAACAACCCCAGCCCTCTGTGCTGCTGCTGCCTGCCAAGCATGGACTGTTTTCTTCCTGCAGTCACCTTTGGGCCTGGCAGTAATCTTGAAACATCTGCTCCAAATCATCTAGGATTACAGGAATTAAAGAAAAAAAAACCCAATTAGAGGCCCAGGGTCCTGCAAGCACAAATCCGTTTAACCCTAATCCAGGCTACTGCCCCTTCCCAAAAGGCAAAGGGACAGTCCTCGCAGTCTGGTTTTTGTATGGTCCAGCACCACCTCCACTCCACAGGCTGAATTTACCCATTTTTTTCCCCAGGGTTACTGGCAGAGGACCCACTTATGCTCCTGGAGAAATGTTCAGCTTAAGCCTTGGGGCCTGAAATCAGCTGCACAGACATGGGGGTGGGAGGGTGGGTCAGGGGCAACCTGTGCAGAGCTCTGTTGATGCAAACAGAGGTGCAAATAAATCTGAATGTGATATGGTGCCCACCAGTGTCTGCATGCCAGGCACTGGTTCCTCACTTCTTGCTCAGCATCATGTCTAGCCCTCTGTCCCACCCACTTTAAGAGCTTTGGTAGGCTCTGGACCTAATGTGGGCTAAGGCATCTGCAGTCCCACCCTCACTTACCTGCCACTTTGCTGGCAATTCGATGTGGAAATGTTCCTCTGAGATTGAGCACAGAAATTGGAGTATTTCTCTGAAGTGAAGGTGGAATCTGAAAATTCACTAGGAGAACCTCTCTATTCCTTTGACAACACTCCTATTCTTTTCAGTGCTGAACCCCTATTTCTTTTAGTGCTTTTAGGCTGGCATAGGCTGCCCAGGGAGGCGGTTGAGTCACCTTCTCTGGAGGTGTTTAAGGGATGGGTGGATGAGGTGCTGAGGGGCATGATTTAGTGTTTGATAGGAATTGTTGGACTCAATGATCCGGTGGTTTTTTTCCAACCTGGTGATTCCATGACACTATGATTTTCTAGGTTGCTGAATCTTTCGCTTGCAGCCCTAAGCCCCATAAAATTAAAATGTATTATCCATGGAGAGTGGCCCGTGCGAGTTACAAACATACTGGATAATGCAGTGTGGATAATGCATTGTGATCAACACTGGATCCTTCCCATCTGTGGTAGTCTTTGTATTTTCTGGTATATTTTGCATCAAGGCAACATTGATATCGAAAAGACTCAGTGCTTTAATCATTCATAATTGAGGAGGGAAAATATTGAATTAACATTCAAGTGTTCACAGGTTTCTATGATTCTGAGAGATGAGTGATTGTTATCACAGGAGATAAACACTTTCCTTGCTTGTTTTTCTTCTTACACGCAATGCAAAAAAAAAAAAAAAAAAAGGTGATCACAGCAGAGCTTCCATACAGATATTGCTGCAACAATTGACACAGTTGGACCTGTTAGGATATAATTGTTTGCGTGCCCAGAGTGTCGGTAAGGCAGACAAGAAGTCATTGTGCTGAACACGAAGAGCGCTGTGCTCAGATATGCTGAGACACGAGATGCTGAGACATGAGATGCTGCAGTGGGTAAAAGTTTCCACCAATCAGAGGGAGGTTTATGGGAGAAGAATCCTCTTCTGGCTTGGGAAACGCCTAGCTGAGTGGGAGCCACGCAGGAGCAAAAAGTTCTTCTGCACTTTCCTGGCATCTCTTTTTGCTGCTGTTAGGTCACACTGACTCCAGGCATGTCCAGTGAGGGTAAACATGTGGAGCAAAGAAGATGTGCAGTGTTAGCAGAGGGGTCCATGTGGCATCAGCATGATGGTGCTGGGTCTTTTTGTGAGCTTAGGTGGGCATTTTAGAATTATGGAATGGTTTGGGTTGGAAAGGACCTTGAAGATCCTCCAGTTCTAACCTCCTGCCATGGGCAGGAACACCTCCCACTGGTCCAGGTTGGCTAAAGACCCATCCAACCTGGCCTGGAATGCTCTCAGGGATGGGGCAGCCACAGGGCATTCTCTGGGCAACCCGTACCAGTGCCTAACCACCCTCACAGTGAAGAAATTCTCTAGTTTACATAATTCTGCATTTGTTGACCTTTACTAAGAAGTTTGTTCATTTGGTGTATCCGTGACTTAAAGGTCCATTGACCTACGCCTCCCAGAAGGCCAACCACATCCTGGGCTGCGTCAGAAGAAGAGGAGGCAGCAGGTTGAGGAAGGTGATTCTGCTCCTCTGTTCTGCTCTTGTGAGATATCATCAGGAGTATTGTGTCCAGTTCTGAATCTTCAGTATCAGAGGGAGATGGAACTGTTGGAACAGGTCCAGAGGAGGGCTACAAATATGATCCAAGGGCTGGAGCACCTCCCACACAAGGACAGGCTGGGAGAGTTGGGATTGTTCATCCTGGAGAAGAGAAGGCTCTGAGGAGACCTTCCAGTACCTGAAGAGGCTACAAGAAAGCTGGGGAGGAACTTTTTACGAGGACAGTAGTGATACGACTAGGGGCAATGGGTATAAACTGGGGCAGATTTAGACTAGACATAAAGACATAGAATTATTCATTATGAGAATAAAGACATAAAATTATTCATTATGAGAATGGTGAGGCCCTGGCACAGGTTGCCCAGGGAGGTTGTGGTTGCCCCATCACTGAAGGTGTTAAAGGCCAGGCTGGATGGGACCTTGGGCAGCCTGATCCAATGGGAGGTCTCTCTGTCCATGGCAGGAGGCTTCAGACTGGGTGATCTTTAATGTCCCTTCCAACTCAAACCATTCTATAATTCTGTGAATCTATGACTTCCTTGAAACTTCGAGGTTTCATTGTAGGGTATTAGGAGAGCACGGCTGAATGTGATCAGTCCTGACTTGTGTGAGCAGCAACCAGTGAAGGACCCTCCTTGGGAACAAACTTTTGCAGGATAAAAAATGTCAAGAAGCTTGTTTTTCTAGTAACATTTCCTGAAATTGCTCTGATGAAGAAAAGAGAGACAGGGATATGACTACATAACACCAACAGCTGTATCCTTTTTCCATCATCCAAAAAGATGCTGGCAGTTAACAGTGTTCCCAAACTTCTGCTTCTGATGTTCCCAAATGTTCCCAAACTTCTAATCCTGAAGGAAATGGCATCCTGGCTTGTATCAGAAATGGTGTGACCAGTAGGTCCAGGGAGGTGATTCTCGCTCTGGACTCAGCACTAGTGAGACCGCTCCTTGAATCCTGTGTTCAGTTCTGGGCCCCTCACCACAAGAAGGTTGTTGAGGCTCTGGAGCGAGTCCAGAGAAGAGCAAGGAAGCTGGTGAAGGGGTTGGAGAACAGGCTTTATGAAGAGCACCTGAGAGAGCTGGGGGTGTTTAGCCTGGAGAAGAGGAGACTGAGGAGAGACCTTATTGCTCTCTACCTGAAAGGAGGTTGAGAAGAGGAGGGTGCTCCTTTGCTCTTGGTGTCTCCTGATACTTTGCTATTGTTCCCAGGTGTTTTGTTACTTCTCTGAGCTTGTCCCATTGCTTAAATATACGCAACAACTGGAAACAGGGTCAGCAATGCCAGTGTGAGCAACTGGGCCAAGGCACTGGGCCAAGGCATTGTGCTCTCACATGTGCATTCTTGGAAGGTGAAACCCTGTAATGGCTGAGTCAGTCTAGTAACACAAACAAAACAGAACAGCCCAAACATATACCTGCATCCATATGTATGTGCAGTGACATATAGAGGTGACATGCAAACAGCAAGTTGCAATGCCTGGAAGGCTATGAGAACCTTGTCAAGGTGACTTATTCCTAAGAAAGCATGGGAAATTGCTAAAAGTAATAAAGATAACATGCGAAAATCATACTGCAGCACCATTAAGAACAGTCTTTCTTCAGTCGCCCTGCCTCACACAATGTGGATGTGACCCCACAGCCCCTCGATGCTTCTTGGCACAAATAGCCCCATTGACTTCCTTGGGGCCAGCGGGGAGGCTGAGGGCTGCTCCTCGTGAAGGTAATGGCTTGCAGGATCAGGGTAGCACACAGTGACAGCTCAGTCCTGCTTCTGCAGTGCAGGAAAGCAGAAAAAAAAAGGCATCTTTGATGAAATACTTGAAGCTGTGGGGATTTACTGAACCAGTGTTACCCTGTCCATGCAGCTTGCTCGGTTTGCTGTTGCTAGCACTTCAGATATTGTCCAAGCTGTCCTGCTCATCAGTGCATGAACTCGGAAAACACTTAGCCACTACCAGCTCTGTGCATTATTTCAGCTGGAAGAACCACGGTAGGTAAAGTAACGATGATGGATCTAAACGATAATAAAGTCTCCCTGTTGAAAATTCAAAGTGCTATACAACTATTTTTAGTGACCTCTCCAGCTGAGATAATGCAGAAAGCTAACTAGATGTCAACATCCATCTTAGGTGAATTGATTCTTACAGTTTGCAAACCAAGGTGAATTGTAGGAGGTTAATGTTTATGCTCCAATACAGGCAATATCAACTATATAAAAAGATGTATACTGTACATGTAAAGAAATGACCTATTAAATGTCTAATGTGGATGCATTTTTTTTTCTTTGAGCACATTTATTTCCATAATGGACATTTAGTTTAGACAGAACGCTAAGAGCTCCCTCCCTTGTGTCCTCCTCCCTCTCCTGCTTCCTTGTGTGTGTGTATGTGTGTGATGTCTGGGCAGGAGGCAACGCGTCTTTCTTCAATTCAGGAAAGCAACTATTTCCTGGCTGGGGTATTTTGATACCAGGCTGAAACAAAGTATTTAAATTTTATTTTCAAAAATCAAAGACTTTAAAAATGTTTTTAAATGGATTTTTTTATTCCCTGAGTTCTTGGGCCAGCATTTTCAAACTTAGGACTGTTAAATGAAACAGCTATTTTTTGTAGCTTCCTAAATAAAACCACTGAGCATCGGCTGTGATCTCTGCAAAGAAATGCAGAGCATTGAAAGCCTTTCTAAAATGTGTCATGTGTTCCAGGATGGCTACAGCAGATTCTTCTCAGAGCTGATTTTTCTCAGAAGAGCTCCACATCCAGCAACTCAACCTGCTCCCTTTCCCATCCAAACCCTCAGATAGCAATTAGCAACACCAATAAGTAATAGAACAAATACTTGTCTCTAAAAAAAACAAACCACAAGCAGAGCAGCTCATTCACTTTACTCTGAGGCTGCATTACAAACCTTAAATTTTTCATATTTCATCTGTTTAAAGCCTCGGTCTTGCAAGCACTTAGGTTTGAGCTGACACACTTGAAAGTCAATGGATGATGAAAGATGGGTGAAAAGCAAGACCTAACACTGTGGGAACCCAGGGTGAAGAACTATATCCGTCAAATCCCGCACATACCATGGATGTAAGGAAGCTTTTTAACTGAGTTCCTGTGGCTCGGCTCTTTAGTGAAGAGTTTTTGGAGCAGAGAGATGAGGCTGTTGACCACTCAGCTCCTGCAGATAGTGAGTTTCCAGCAGAGGCAAAGCCAAAAGAAAATGATAGAGACCAGCTAAAATACTGTAATAGGAATATTTATTAGCATTGCATAGTAATAAAATGAAATATTACTGGGAAAACCAGCTTTAAAATGTTGGAAGCAGGTGAGTAGTTCCACCAAGGGTCATGAACTATGTGCTTGTAAGTATCATTGTGATTCTAGAATCATAGAATCACTGAAGTTGGAAAAGACCTCTGTGACCATCCATTCCAACCATCAGCCCAACACCACCCTGCCTACTAAACCACTTCCCAAAGTGCCACATCTACATCCCCAGGGCAAGAGAATCTACCACTTCCTTGGGCAGCCTGTTCCAATGCTTCATCCCTCCTTCAGTTAAGAATTTTTTTTCTGATATCCAGTCTGAACCTTCCATGGCATAACCTGAGGCCATGTCCCCTCATCCTATCGCTTGTTACTTGGCAATATTACTTCAAGTGCCATCCCCTACAGAAATCATCCCACCATTGAAGCCCTGAAGATCTTGGGACCCACAAGTGACACGTCAAAAAAGTCCATTGGGAAACACTCCGGCAGTTTAAGCTGAACAAACAAATTGTGCAGCATCGCTCCCTCGGCACTTGGGGATGTCAAGGGATAAAAAGGATCGTAGACTGAGTGGGAACAATGCTCACAGAAACTCAACTTTGCCCTCAGAAGTTTCATCTATCTCTGCGGTCGATAGGGAGAGACAAGCATTCGCAGACGGTGAACTTGATTAGAAAGCTGATCTTGGTTAAAACTGCCTAGATCTTCTTGCTGCTAAGGATGGAGGGGGAGGAGGGTAGGACCATTTCTCTGGGCAACAGAGCCAGATTGACAGTGCTGGATTACTGTGCTAGCGTAACTAGAGTGGGATTAGGTGCTCTGAGTCATCTACCTGAGAACGTCTCTCTCCCACTGACCGTGCTGGCAACCTGTGGAAATCAACCTCTTTCATGTCGGCTTTGGAGACATCCATCCCCACAGTAGCTCCAGGGACAAGCTGCCGACCTGCATGGTAACAGGCACACGAGAAAGTGATTGAAAACTGAGGTAGTTTGAAGAACAATCCACAAAGCCTTCAAATTAACTTAAAAACCAATCTGGCTTGAAGAGCGGTTTCCAATATAAATGCCCTGATAGAGACTTTTACGAGAAGTTTTTTTTCCCAGCTTGAAGACGCACCAATTTGTTCCTTGTAGAACAGTTGCATGTCCTTGTGTTTCTTTGAAGTTCCTGAAAAACACTGGACCTGTGTGTGACTGTGACTACCTTGACTGTACATTTAATGCAGAATTATCCTACAATTTGTTGTTCCAGAATAAAAGCTGTCATTCTGTCCTTGGCTACCTTAGTACTACAACTATGTGGTGTGAAAGCATTTCAAGAATTGCTTATGAAGATGGACACATATTCCAGTAAGTGAAATTGGGAATAATGGGGTGTCTTTTTTTTCTGAATGGAGCCACTAATGGTCATTGAAAGAAGATTCAACACAGCAAAAGTCTTCCAGCAGAACAAAATAATGTCTTGCTCTCTTGTTGTAGAGCTCTCAATTGAAATTAAGAAGAGGTAACACTAGAATAAGAATCCCCACTTGTCCTAGTGCAGCCCTAAATCATGTGTCATTGCAGGTTACTATGGAGTTATTGAATAAAGGCTGAGAAGCTTGTTCTGCTGATCAATACCTGTGTGTTTGGATGCAGATGTAGGTCTCAGCAGTGGCTGCACGTCTCATGGAAATTCCCCTCCAAAACCTATATCCACCTTGTGTGAAGTTTCTAAGGGATTGGACTTCTGAGACTGGTGCAAATCAGGCATGGGTGCTCAGGACAAATGGACACCCTCTGCTCCTGCTGCTGGGTTATGAGGAACAGCTTTAAATGGAAATAAAGAGATGTGTCTAAATCCTTTAGGCTGTTTGGGATGTCTCAAGTGATTTAGTCTGGCTGTATCTGTATGTTAAAACGTATGAGGGCACTTAGGTTCATCACTTATCCTATTAAAATGTTAGAAGAGTCCCTGGCACGGGATTGCATCAGACCAGGCAGAGTTGTCCGACATGGTCCCTGGGGAACAGCTCGGTAGCTAGCGGGGGTTGTGGAGCATTTCCCACAGGCCATATGGTCACAACCACCCTATTTAGAGGGTGACAGGGCTGGAAAGCACGGAGCAGGGCCCCCAGCAGCGAGCAGCAGTGCCAGGATATGTCCTTTTATAACACAGATGCGGCAAAGTGGCTGCCTGCTCCGTGGCTGTTCTCTGCTGTGACAATAAAGAGCTAAAACCCTGTGGATGTTTTCCAGTCAGGAATGAGAGTGTGTTGCTGGGAGAGAGACTACTCCATGAGGCTGGTCTGTGTGTGGACACCTCCCCAAAGGGCTGACCTGGTTGCCTAAGAATAAGCTGCAAATCCAGGTTTTGTGGATAGCAAACTCCTAGTCTCGTCTGACATCATCTCCATCTCTATTTGGCTTTGGATAGGAGTGATGGGGAGGGAGTCCTGGAGGTCTCATCAAATCCTTCCTCAGGCATCTCTGAAGAGGAGACACTTTTCCTCCAGACATAAGCGGGGAGGGCACAAATCCCATCCTATCCACACCATGTGCATGATCATGGCAGGAAAGGCCATGGAGTCGGGTTTATCTCAGTGCTATGGGGCAAAACCCCTTGGGTTTTACTTTATACAGTGTGAGAAGAGGCTGGGAGGGGAGAATACTGACTGACTGGCACCTCCTTTCTGGGTCAGAAACAGTGGAAGCAGCGTGAGTGCTGAGACCCTGGGGCTGACTCCAGCAGCATAGAGTGTCATCAGGTACCACTTTGCTAAGTGTAAGGATAATAATAAACTAATAAACTACCCAAGCGTGTAGGGTTCTGGGGCCATGGTGTCTCTCCCCCATCTCCAAAAAAGCCATAAGACAAATATGTGAAACCACTTTGCTCTGATAACGTTTGAAGTTGGAAACTTTCCTTGAAACTGTATTTCTCACAGGGACGATGTGTGCCAGAGAGATCTGTGTTGCAGGTCAAAAGACTGTGGGGTTAAAATGGTCTCTCTAGGGAACTTTGGGGGGCTTAGGTTGAACGTAGAAAGTGATGAAGGAAGGGAAGCCAGTTCCTGGCCTTATTCTGGGGATCTTGCACCTTGTTCTGAAACAGAAGGGAACAGAAATCCAAGGACTTCATCCATAAACGGTGCCAAGGATAAATGCCGATAGAGTGCAAAGTGCTGCACCCCTCGAGGGATCTAAGATCTTTCCCTGGATTCCCAGCTCACTCTCACCCTCCGGGCCCCCCTTGAGGGAGGCACATGGAGGTCAGCCCAGGGTTCAGGCACTGCTCTGGGTGCTGGGGATGTGAGGTGGCCTTGAGGAGGTGACAGGAGAGAGGACAGGTCAGAATTTGGCAGCTTCTGCACCCCACAGCTCCCTTTCCCTTTGACTTCCCTCCCCTCCATCCTTCCCTGCAGCAAACACATTTAGATCTTTTCCTGGAATATACCAGGAATTTTAAAAAGCCAGTACATGGTGTGGCTGAGAGGCAGGTACAGACATCACTAGGGAGCATTACGCTCTCTCATGGTATTACCCCTGCGCTGGCCAGGGGTAACTGGATCTGTGATAGACTCTGATCCTCCCAAGCCTTTAATTGGATGCACGAAAGGTCCAAAATGCAGCTCACTCTCCTATTTCCCCCAGCTGTGAGATGCACCAGTTTCTTGTCACACCAGGGCACTTGTTGATGAATCGAGCCCCCTTCTTGACCACCGATGCCAGGCAGCTCCCAGGTCAGCAAGCCAAAGCAGACCTTTCGTCAAGGAGCCTTCCTAGCCAAGCGGGGTGCCGGTGGCAGCAGAATATTCAATAGTTTTCTAGACACCCACCCTTTTATTGTTCTGCAAAGAAAATGCTGTAGTGAGATAAGGGCCAAAAGGTGGTGGCGGAACAATTAGGAAACAGTCTTCCCCTTCTGCAGGGAGGTAGTTGATTCACCTTCCTGGGAGGTGTTTAAGGCACAGGTGGACAGGGTGCTGAAGGGCATGGTTTAGTGTTTGATAGGAACGGTCGGACTCAATGATCCTGTGGGTCTCTTCCAACCTGGTTGTTCTACGACTCTGCGATTCTATGATTCTCTGATTCTATGATCCAGCTGCAGGATGGAACTGGGACGAACGCTCGGCAAGGCTCGTGCAAACTGGAGCACGAAGATCGCTACGCAGGGAGCACCTGCATGTGCCAGGCAGCAGCTGGGGCAGCGCTCCCAGCCTGGAAACGCCGGCGTAGCTTTTCCAAGGCTCCTGCAGCCCCCAACCCTCCCTCTACACCGGTTTCCACCTCCAACAGTAGCAGCCTTGCTCTGACACGGAGGGCTGGGACAATGCGCCCCAGATAAGTAGGCCTTCTGTCCCCAGCTGCACCGAGGCCAGCCTCTCCCCAACCTGCAAGCCTGTAGCTTTTTTTTTTTTTTTTTCTGTTTTTTTTTTTTTGGTTTGGTTTGGTGTTTTTTTTTTTTTTTTTTTGCAAAATCAATTTAGGGACAGCTCACTCATTTTCCCCCCTTGCAAACTTATTAGCTATTCAGCCCCGGCGAGCACTCGTAAGCATCCTTTGTCCCAGGGAGGGCTGGAGCCCCCTTCATTAGCAGTGATTACTCTGAGCAGTTTGACAGCCTCCCAGCCGGCTTACAAGACTTTCCCATTCAGCCCTGCCCGGGGCTGCCCCTCTGCTCAAAAGAAACGGAAATATTCAAACATTTCTCCCCCCTCCCCTTCCCCAGCCTGAATAGAGGAAAAAGCTGTTTCTCTTCCCCGCCCTCCTCATTCACTTCACTTTTGATACAATATTTTCCTTCTTTGTTAAAGAGGAGAGAGAGGGAGGGGTCAAGGCAGACTTTTTAGCTACCCTTTCTCTCAGCGCTTTGTTTAATGTAAATACAAGCTCCCCCTCCCCTATTCCTCGACTATTATTATTATTATTATTATTATTATTGTTGTTGTTGTTGTTGCTGTTGCTGTTGCTGTTGTAGTTGCTGTTGCTGTTGTAGTTGTTATTGGTGGTGGTGTTGTTGTTATTATCATTATTATTATTATTATTATTATTATTATTATTATTATTATTATTATTATTATTATTATTATTATTATTATTAGTGGTGGTGGTGATGGTGGTGTTATTACTACTATCACTACTACTATTATTATCGTTATTACAGCCGAAGGCTAGGGAGGGCGAGGCTTGGGCTGATCTTTAGGCAAAAAAAAAAAAAAAAAAAAAAAAAGATGCTGAAGATGCCAGGGGAAGGGCATTCCCTTTCAATGCGGGAAGGGAAAAGGCAGAAGCTAAAAAAAAGGGAGAGGGGGAAAAGGCTTGGGCTGATCTTTAGAAAAAAAAAAAAAAAAAGATGCTGAAGATGCCAGGGGAAGGGCATTCCCTCTCAATGCGGGAAGGGAAAAGGCAGAAGCTAAAAAAAGGGAGAAGGGGAAAAGCGGTTTTTTTTTTTTTTCTTCCTTGGGTCTTATCCTTCCGGCCAAAGGCTGCGGAGCTGATGTGGTGGAGAAGCCGCTCTGGGAGGTGCTCAGCTCGCCCTGCTCTGCCTCCGCAGCCCACTCCGGGGCTCCAGCATCCTTCATCCACCCTTTGTCGATAGGTAGAATCCTCTCGCCGCCGCCTATTGTCCAAATTCCAGCTTTTCTTTAGTTAGAAAGGAATCCCACGTTATCACAGCGCTGGGGTGGGGGGGGGGGCGTGTGTGTGTGTTCGGAGAGCCCCCCCACCCCTCTCTACTTGCCTTTCTCCAAGGTTTCATTCCCCACAGTAAATTCTCGCTGCTCCCCCGCAGAAGCCGCTGGAGAAATTCCAAGCCGCTTCACCCACCGATTCCCGGGGAGAGGAAAAAAGGAATATCACGGCGTATTCCAGCCGATTCGGTTTTGAGGGGTTGAAACCCGCTTTCCCCAGCGCCCCCCCCCCACACCCCCCCACCCCCCTAACCAGAAGAGGCTCCTAGGTGGGAAGCTCAACCTCGTTGGAGGTTTGAAGCTGCAAATAAGCTGGTTTTGAAGAGAAGTTGCTTCTCTTGCACAAAAGGCAACAAACCCGGCTCAGCGTTGGGGGTGTTGGGGTGCAGGTTGGGCCCTGGTCCCCCCCCCCCCCCCCCCCAAAAAAGGGAGCTGGGAAACCCTGCGCTGCCTCCCCGCTAGCCAAAAGCAGCTTATTTACTCCCTCCCGGCCCCTCGAATCACACAGAATTGCTGGTAAATGGGCTTAAAAAGCAGCTCATAAATACCTGCTCCCTTCCCCGGGGTCTGCAAGGTGGGGGAAAACGCGGGTTGGTTTAGACGAGGCGGGCGCAAACGAAATTCTAATTAAATTCGAATTTAGACGGAGAGGGGGAAAGCCGCCGCCGAGGTGCTTCTTCCCCATGAAAAGGAATTTCGTATCGCTTCGGCAGGACCGACTGAATCTCTCGGGGAGACGAAGCGGCCCCTGCGCCTCCTCGGGTTTTTGCAGGGAGACGGAATTCCTCGCGCCGGCTTCTCCCGTCCGAGGCTTCTCCTGCTAAATAAAACGAGGCGAGCAATCAGCTTACCGGGGGGAGGCATCTCCGAGGACAGGGGAGGAAGAGGCGCTGAGAGCGAGCAGACAAAAAAAGCACAGCTCAGGCGATTTAAAGATCAATGTCAAATTGTATAATATGAAATCCTTCTGCTGGGGGAGAAAGCTTAGCGCGCTCCGAGGACCTGGCGTTTGGTTCCCTCCGGGAAAAAAAAAAAAAAAACGCCGCAAAAACAAAGCGAGAGAGGCGGACGGTGGGGACAGATCCTGCCACAGAGCAGGGACTGGGATTTAGGGGGGGGTCACCCCCGATTCAAGCCCTTCTCGGGCACGGAGGGCTGTTAAATCCCCCTTTTTTTACATTTCCCAGGTGAGGGAGGAAACTAAGCTTCCCTGGCTGGGCTGTTCCCAACTATTTCTTCCCCGTTTTGGGTTTGTTTTGGGGTTTTTTATTATTATTTTTTCTTTTCTTTTTTCTTTTCTTTTTTCTTTTCTTTTTTTCTTTTTTTTTCTTTTTTCTTTTCCTCCTTTCTTTTTTCTCTTTTCTTTTTTCTTTTTTTCTTTTTTTCTTTTCTCTTCTCTCTTTTCTCTTTTTTCTTTTTCTTTTCTCTTTTCTCCTTTCTCTTTTCTTTTTTCTTTTATCTTTTTTCTTTTTTCTTTTGTCTTTTGTCTCTTTTCTTTTTTTCTCTTTTCTTTTTCTTTTCTCTTTTTTTTCTTTTTTCTTTTCTCCTTTCTCTTTTTTCTTTTCTTTTTTCCTTTTTTCTTTTTTCTTTTTTCTTTTTTCTTTTTTTTTCTCTTTTCTCCTTTCTCTTTTCTTTTTTCTTTTATCTTTTTTCTTTTTTCTTTTGTCTTTTGTCTTTTGTCTCTCTTCTTTTTTCTCTTTTCTTTTTTCTTTTTCTTTTCTCTTTTTTTCTTTTCTCTTTTCTCCTTTCTCTTTTTTCTTTTCTTTTTTCTTTTTTTTTTCTTTTTTCTTTTTTCTTTTTTCTTTTTTCTTTTTTTTTCTTTTTTCTTTTTTCTTTTTTTCTTTGTTCTTTTTTCTTTTCTTTTTTTTTAATTTTTTTTTCTCGCCCCTGTCCAAAAATTCTCCTCTGACAACCCCCAAAATCCTTAACCCTAGGAAGAAGAGGAGCTGCGGTGATTCTTTCTCTCCTTCCCCGGGCATCCCCATCCTCCGCCAGCCCCATCCCCGCTCCCCGTTTTGCCTTTTTTTTTTTTTTTTAAAAAATTTTCCCCCTTCTCCCCCTTCTTCCCTGCCTCCCAAATCCATCACCCCCAGTCCCAGGGTCCCGAATATTTCGGTTCTTGCAGAGTTGATGCTGAAATTCCCGTGGCTGGTGGAGCTTGACACCGACACTGTCACCTCAAAGCAGACGCGAGGGTTTGTTTGTTCACCAAATATTTTTATTACGCTTTTAGGCTGCTTCATACAGTTTCGTCCTGCACATGCTCTACAAGTCACCTGTGCACATAGAGAACAAGCCAAAAAAATTATAATAATAATTAATAATAATAATAATAGAAAAAAAATCTACCATAGCGATCCCTTAAATAAGTAAATAAACATTATATATATATATATATAAAAAAACCCTTTTAAAGTAAAGCGAAACCCAACAAAAAAGAACAGCGTCTTTTCCACAAGAACCATCCCCACGGGCAGGCGCTCGGACATTTTGCAACTTGGCCTTTGGGGTGGGTATTTAATAATTTTTTTCTTGTTTGCTTTTTAAACGGTTGGTGGGTTTTCTTTAGTATTTTTTCTTTTTACAATTTTTTTTTTTTTTTTTTTTTTAGGCATCAAATCCGCACATCCTTCTGAATAGAGGTGGGTTGGGTTTGATTTTTTTTTCCTCGGGTTTTTTTTTTTTTTTTAACTCGTTCTCTGCTGCGGGGCTGGGAGGAGGCGTGTGGCCGGCGAATAGGAATAGGAACGGTTGGAGTAGAAGATCCGATGGGTCCTTTCCAACCTGGTTGTTCCGTGATTCTGAGCTCGGCCGGGCCACCGCGAGCCCCCGGGGTCGGGAGGGCGAGCGGTCGGGGCTCCCGCCGGCCCCCGCTCGGTCGCAGCAGCGGCGGCGGCGTCAGATGTCACATTCGCTGTCGCTGGATGTGATGGAGATGGCGGAGGTGGCCGCTTTGCTGGAGAGGCTGGCGGCCGGGCTGGAGGCCGCGCCCGGAGCCTCCCCGCCGCTCTCCTCCCCCGCCGGCAGCGCCCGCCCCGGGCCCTGCGACAGCACCTGCTGCTGGAGCCTGCAAGGAACCGGCACACGCCTCGTCACCGCCCGGGGACAGCGGCGGGACCCACGGCACACCACCCCCCCCCCCCAACCCGGCACCCCGACCTCGGCAGCCCCAGCCCGCACCGCATCGCCCCGGCCCGAGATGGGGGGGTCGGGGCGGGGGGTGAGGGAGGTTGGGGTGCACAGGGTGCGGGGGACTGGGGGGCTCAGGGGAGAGGGATGCAGGGGATTGGGGTGCATAGGGTGCAGGGAGGTTGGGGTGCTCGGGATAGAGAAGTGCAAGGGGTTTGGGATGCACAGGGTTCAGGGGGATTGAGGTGCTCAGGGTAGAGGGATACATGGGAGTGGGGTGCTGGGGATACAGGGGTGCAGGGGATTGGGGTGCATAGGGTGCAGGGAGGTTGGGGTGCTCGGGATAGAGGAGTGTGAAGGGGTTGGGAGGCACAGGGTGCAGGAGGGTTGGGGTGCTCAGGGTAGAGGGATACGTGGGAGTGGGGTGCTGGGGATACAGGAGTGCAGGGGATTGGGGTGCATAGGGTGCAGGGAGGTTGAGGTGCTCAGGGTAGAGGGATACATGGGAGTGGGGTGATGGGGATACAGGGATGCAGGGGATTGGGGTGCATAGGGTGCAGGGAGGTTGGGGTGCTCAGGGTAGAGGGATGCATGGGATTGGGAATCTTGGGATACAGGGAGGTTGGGGTGCTCGGGTAGAGGGGCATGAAGTATTGGGGTGCTCGGGATAGAGGAGTGCAAGGGATTGGAGTGCATAGAGTGCAGGGATGTTGGGGTGCTCAGGGTAGAGAGATGCAGGGGATTGGGGTGCTGGGGACACAGGGGTGCAGGGGATTGGTGTGCATAGGGTGCAGGGAGGTTGGGAAAGAGGAATGTGAGGGGGTTGGGAGGCACAGGGTGCAGGGGGGTTGGTGTGCTCAGGGTAGAGGGATGCATGGGATTGGGGTGCTGGGGATCCAGGGGTACAAGGGATTGGGGTGCATAGGGTGCAGGGATGCTGGGGTGCTTGGGATAGAGGAGAGCAAGGGGGTTGGGATGCACAGGGTGCAGGGGGGTTGGGGTGCTCAGGGTAGAGGGATGCATGGGATTGGGGTGCTCGGGATACAGGGAGGTTGGGGTGCTCAGGTAGAGGGGCGTAGGATATTGGGGTGCTCAGGATAGAGGAGTGTAAGGGGATTGGGATGCACAGGGTGCAGGGGGATTGGGGTGCTCAAGACAGAGGGGTGCAAGGGGTTTGAGGTGCTCAGGATAGAGAGGTGCAAGGGATTGGGGTGCACGGGGTGCAGGGAGGTTTAAGGTGCCTGAGTAGAGGGATGCAGGGAGACTAGGGTGCTCAGGATAAAGGTGGGCATGGGATTGGGTATTTGGGATAGAGGAGTGCGTGGGATTGGGATGCACAGGGAACAGGGGGACTGGGGTACTCAGGGCAGAGGGGTACAGGGTGCTCGGGATAGAGGGCTGCAGGGGGGTTGTGTTGCTCAGGGTATAGAGGTGCATGGAATTCGGGTGCACAGGGTGTAGGGAGATTAGGGTGCTCAGGATAGAGGAGTGCATGGGGCTGGGTTGCACAGGGTGCAGTGGGATTGGGGTGCACAGAGCAGAGGGGTGCAGGGAGTTTGAGGTGCTCAGGACAGAGAGGTGCACGGGATTGAGGTGCACAGGATGCAGAAGAATCGGGGTGCACAGTGTAGAAGGGAGCAGGAGGACTGTGTACGCAGGGTAAGAGAGTGAAGGGGAGAAGGAGGTGCACAGGGCAGAGGGGTGCAGGGGGTCTGGGGTGCTCGAGATAGAGGGGTACATAGGATTGGGATGCACAGGGTGCAGGGGGATTGGGGTGCAGGGAGATGGGGGTGCACGGGGCAGAAGGGCACAGGGGAGATTGGGGTGCTCAGGGTAGAAGAGTGCAGGGGGATTGGGATGCACAAGGCACAGGGGATGTTATGGGGTGAACAGGGTAGAGGGGTTCAGGGGGATTAGGTGCCCAGGATAAGGGAGTGCGTGGGGATTGGGGCACACAAGTTACAGGGATGCATGGGATTGGGGTGTACAGAGCAGAGGGCTGCAGGGGGATTGGGATTCACAGGGTAGAGAGGTGCAGGGGGATTGGGATTCACAGGGTAGAGAGGTGCAGGGAGACTGGAGTGGACAAGGTAGAAGGGTGCAGGGGGATTGGGTGCACAGGATAAGGGAATAGAGGGAAGATGGGAGTGAGCAGGCCAGAGGGGTGCGTGCAGATTGCGGTGCTCAAGGCGGGGTGGAATGGGGAGATCAGCGTGAACAGGGTAGAGAGGCTCAGGAGGACTGGGCTGCAGAAGGCAGAGGGGTGCAAGGGATTGCCTGGGAAAGCGATGCCCACCCCAGGGCCAGCAGAGCCGGGGAGCGGCTGTCCCCCCTCCACAGCCTCTGCCCACATCCGAGGGGACTGTCATTCCCAGCAGCATCTCCTGGGCCGCAGTTCCCCTCCTGCAGGCCTTACACCTTCCCTCTGGGGGACAGCAGCCGCTGCCCCGACGTGAGGCCGGCGGGAATACAGGGTGACGAGCGGAATCCAGCCCTCCGCCTGGGCTCCTGGACAGCAGATAACGGGGGGGACTCTGTTCCCTTTCCCGTTTCCCGGGGTGGCTGCTTTTGCCGCTGTCGTTGGGGCAACACGGCAGGGGCAGAGCCGTGATTTTGTTCTTTAGGATTTAAAAAGAAAGGGGAGGGAGAAGAGAAATAAGGAAAAATAATAGAACCGTAAAACGGTTTGGGTTGGAAGGGACCTCGAAGCCCATCCGATTCCAGCCCCAATGCCACGGGCAGGGACACCTCCGAGAAACGTTCCCGGCTGGCTCCGGTGAAGGTTTCAGGCGAGACAAAGGAGCAGGGGACACCGAGGGGTATTGGCAGCTCTGCTCAGGGTGGACAGATGTGACATAGGCATCTGTACGTCCAGGAAAAACTTGGAAAGGGAAATTCTTCCCGCTTAGCAGCCAGGTCCTGCCGGGGCCCCGGAGCCAGGCCGGTCTCTCCATCCATCCCTCTCCCGGAGGAGCGGCCGAGGAGGAGCCCGAGCCGGGGAGGCCCCCCGGTTAGGAAAAATAATAATAATAAAAAAGAAGCCGTAGGGTTTTCAGGCTGATCCTTCGCCGCGTTTCTCGGGGAGACGCGTCCCCGCTCCTGCCCGCGCCCGCATCCCGGCTCGGTCCCCGGGAGGCGGGGACGAAGCCCCCCGCGGGGACTCGGTGCGGCCCGACGGGGCGGGCGGCTCCTTACCTGTTCTTGGCGGCTGCCGCCCTGTCCCTTTGCCTGCGGTTTTTGAACCAGTTGCCCACCTGCGTGGGGGTAAGTCCCGTGGCCTGAGCCAGTTCCCGCTTTTTGCTGGGGTTGGGGTAAGGGTCCTGCAGGTACCACTCCCGCAGCAAGTGCCTCGTCCTCTCCTTGAAGCAATGCGTCTTCTGCTCCCCGTCCCAGATGGTGCGGGGCAGCGGGAACTTCTTCCTCACCCGGTACTTGTCCACCGGCCCCAGGGGTCGCCCCCGCAGCTTCTCCGCCTCCTGGTAATGCGCTTCCAGCCAGAGGGCTTGCAGCTTGGCGTGCGACTCCTTGGCGAACTTGTGGTTCTCCAGGATGTGGTAGAGCTCCCGGTAGTTCCCGGTGTGGAAGGCCACGACGGCTCGGGCTCTCAGCACCGATTCGTTCTTGTTGAGAGCCTCGCAGGCGGCGGGGGCCACGGGCAGGGACCAGAGGAAGCGCCCCAGCCTCTCCACGTCCCCGCTCTCCTCCAGGGTCTCGCATACCCCGGCCACCTGCTGAGGGCTGAAGTTGAGGATGGGCAGCTGGAACATGAAGGCGGCTCCGGGGGGCTCCGGGCGATGCCCCCCGCGCACCCCCGCGCCGGGGAAGCGGGCGGCGGCCGCCCCGAGCCCCGCTGCTGCCTCCCGGGCGCCGGCGAGGGCGGAGGAGGAGGCGACGGGCAGAGCTCGGCGGCTCCGGAGACTGGGGGCGGCGGGCAGGGGCGAGGCGGAGGAGGATGGAACGGGGACAGGGGGCGGGCGGAGACAGGGGGAGGGAGGGGAGAAGGGGAGGAAAAAGGGAATAAAAAAAAAAAAATTAAAAAAAGAAAAAAAGAAACGGGGAAAGCAAAAAAAAAAAAAAAAAAAAAAAAAAAAAAAGGAGAAGGCAGAAGCGCAGCTCGGCGCCGCCGCCGCCTTGCTGCGGGAGAGGCTGATTTGCTGCCGGGGCTCGGCAGATTGGCTCCCGGGTTTCCATGGAGGGGCTGCCACTCACCGTCAGCCGCTGCCAATCACGGAGAGAAGCCTCGTTCCCCGCCCCGCTCGCCTCTCCCCGCCCCGCAACCCCCTCCCTGCTCTCTCTGCCCCGCGGCCGCCCCGGGGTGCGGGGAAAGGGGACACCCGCCGCCCTTCGCCGCGGGGAGGATGGGCTGGGATGCCCGGGATTCCCCTCCTACGCCCTTCCCGGTGAAGTCTCGGGGTCCAGCCCTGCGCTAGGTGCTCAGAGGTGGGCGCAAGGAGACGGGGATCGGGCAGGGATGAGGAATCAGGTGAAATAAAGGCTGCAGAGCAGTGGCAGCGGCGCTGGGAGTGACAATGGATACGATGGAGAAGCCTGGAGAAGAGGAGGCTGAGAGGAGACCTCATTACTCTCTACAAGTACCTGAAAGGAGGTTGTAGAGAGGAGGGAACTGGCCTCTTCTCCCAAGAGACAGGGAACAGGACAAGAGGGAATGGCCTCAAGCTCCGCCAGGGGAGATTTAGGCTGGAAATTAGGAGGAGGTTTTTCACGGAAAGGGTCATTGGGCACTGGCAGAGGCTGCCCAGGGAGGTGGTTGATTCCCCTTCCCTGGAGGTGTTTAAAGCACAAGTGGACGAGGTCCTGAGGGCCATGGTTTAGTGTTTGATAGGAATGGTTGGACTAGAAGATCCGATGGGTCCCTTCCAACCTGGTTGTTCTGTGATTCTGTGATGGGGAGACAGCAAGAAGAGGTGAAAAACTCTCCCCTTTCCATCTATAGGTGACTTCCAATCTCCCTTCAAACCAGGAATTATCCGCAAAGAGCCCAGCTCCCTTCTCCATTCAACTAAAGCTTCACAATTTATTTTTTTTTTTCAACATTTAAAACCTTATTGTTTTCGGCTGAATGGCCCTGAATAGACGCCGAGAATAGTCGCGCGGGGAGTGAGAAGTCATTTGTAGGTCAGGACAGCGACTTAAAACAGATTTCAGGACTCTTTTGAAATATTGATCACCCAGTAAGGGATCGTTCCCCGCGGGTCTTTCTGCTCCCGGCCGCCCCGTCGGGGGAGAGGGACAAACCTCCAGCCTCTCGGGGCAAGGGGGAAATCGCTTTCTGAGCCGTGAGGGTACAATTTGTTTTCTGGAGAGAGAGAGATAGGGAGGTAAATCAAGAAGCCACACTTTATTACACACTGTAGCTGCTCAGTGGCAATTTCTTCCCGGGAACATTAGCGACCACTCTCGGAAAGGCAGAAAGGGTGATTGGTCAGTCTCAGAGGCTGCCCAGGGAGGGGGTTGAGTCCCCTTCCCTGGAGGGGTTTAAGGGTTGGGTGGATGAGGTGCTGAGGGACGAGGGTTAGTTTTTGATAGGAATGGTTGGTCTAGAAGATCCGATGGGTCCCTTCCAACCTGGTTGTTCTGTGATTCTCTGATATATTTTGTATTAACCTCAATATGTTCTCTCCTCTGCTCTTTGTAATGCATCTTTATTCTTTTTTTTCAGAACGCTTGTCAAAGAAATTCTTTCTTAATTTGATATCTTGTTATTGTCTCTTTCCTCTTTCTCTTTCTCTTTCTCTTTTCTTTTCTTTTCTTTTCTTTTCTTTTCTTTTCTTTTCTTTTCTTTTCTTTTCTTTTCTTTTCTTTTCTTTTCTTTTCTTTTCTTTTCTTTTCTTTTCTTTTCTTTTCTTTTCTTTTCTTTTCTTTTCTTTTCTTTTCTTTTCTTTTCTTTTCTTTTCTTTTCTTTTCTTTTCTTTTCTTTTCTTTTCTTTTCTTCCTTTTCTTTTTCCTTTTCTTTTTTTCCTTTTCTTTTCTTTTTTCTTTTCTTCTTTTTTCTTTTCTTTTTTCTTTTTTTCTTTTCTTTTTTCTTTTCTTTTTTCTTTTCTTTTTTTTTGTCTTATTGGTTTTTTTTTTTTTTGTTTTCCTTTCTTCCTTCCCTTAAGAAAGCTCCTTTGCTAGCTGCCCGTAGACTGAAATTAAACAGATTTACATTCTCTCCAATCATTTCTCCGCAGAACTGGAGCCGGGCTGGGGCTCGCCCTCTTTTCTTTTAGTATCAAGTACAATTTGTCTTTTGCTTGTGAAGATTTGGTAAATCAGAAGGCAGATAGATAGCGCAGATGGTCGGAGGTGTCGGGTCAGATTATGCTACGCCTCAGTACAGTGCTAAGCTCATTCTGACGGAAAACTCTGATATTATTTTCACAGATCCACACAGTTCACTTGAAAAAAACCCCTTCGAGCCATTTACATCATTTATGGGAGGCTCACAGCTAGCAGGATGGAAAAGCTTTCAATACTGCTCATTTTCATAAAACCCGACAGAGCTGGGGAGACATAAAAGCACACACAAAACTCACGAGTTTGGAGGCACTCGACAGAAACTTAAAAAAAAAAAAAAAAAGGGGGAGACTGTTCGACTTCGCTTTATAGGCTCGGGTTGGATTCGACCCCTTTTTAGGGGAATAAAAGGAGCAGATGACCAAAAAAAAAAAAAAAAAAAAAAAGAGAAGGGGGAGAGAAGAGGGAAATAGGAAATATCATTTTGATAGGAATGGTTGGACTCGATGATCCGGTGGGTCTCTCCCAACCTGGTGATTCTATGATTTACATGATTTATATGATATATATGATTTATATGATTTATATGACTGATATGATTTATATGATTTGTATGATGAGGTCTTGAGGGACTTGGTTTAGTGTTAGATAGGAATGGTTGGACACGATGATCCGGTGGGTCTCTTCCAACCTGGTGATTCTATGATTCTATGATTTACGTGATTTATATGATATATATGATTTATATGATTTATATGATGAGGTCTTGAGGGACTTGGTTTAGTGTTTGATAGGAATGGTTGGACTAGAAGATCCGATGGGTCTCTCCCAACCTGGTGATTCTATGATTTATATGATATAATATTGAAAAGTGAGAGTGCCTTTACGTCCCATCTATCCTTTTCCCCAGGGAAAACCAGCAATCCGGAGGCTCAAGGAAAGGTCCCAAATAAACTCTTGGGACGGGGATAAGAAAATCCCAGAGCTGCTGCGGGGGAGAAGGTGGAGACCTCGACAACAGTCCCGACAGCATCCCAAGACGGGGCTGATGGAAAAAACCTCTGCTCTGAGAGCGGTGAAACGCTGGGAAGCCTGGGCGAAGGGGTAGCTCGTTTAGACTGGCCAAACGATGATGATGATGATTACTAATATTCGTGAAGCTCTTTCTTTTTCAATTTTTTTTCCTTTTTTTTTTTTTTTTTTTTTTAAAGCATGCACATGATCTGGCGAGGGAGTTACTGGGCTGCAGCCTAATGACTGTGAGCAGAGGGAGAGAGGCTCCGCAATGAAAGGCAGGACTGTGAGCTGAAGAAATGAATCCTCATTAAGGCAGCGAGAGCAGCCCTGTCCCCCAGCTCCCCAGTCTTTGTTCCCCAGAAACCGGCCGGGATGGGAAGATGCTGTCAGCTCTGCCGGGAAGGGAGTGGGGGAGAGAGCAAAGGCAACACCGAAATGGGAACCCGCTGTTCAACCGTTTAAAGGGTGACCCCGAGGAGGGAAATCAACCCAGCTCTGTATTTGGGAAGCGGCACAGAGTGGGGGAATCGGTTTGTGCCTGGCTGGGGGAAGGGTCTGGGGGCTCCTTGCCCTGTGCCAGCAGCTCTGAGACAGAGCCATCAGCCCCAAGGGGACCAAACCGTCCCTCTCCCATTCCCTCAGGCGTTTTATCCGTGTCCAGGACTCCGGCAAGTGTTCCAGCAGAGGCTCCCCGGGGAAGTGATCCCGAAAAAAACTGGAAGTGTCGGGGTGCCCAGGCTCCCGGCGCATCCCCGGGTCTCATTAGAGCCTGGCTGTGCGCTCGAGTGAGTCCGCTTCGATTCCGCTTTCCTCCCCCTTTTCCATTTTTTTTTCCCCCGGATAATAGGGACTCCACTCGTGACGCTAAGAGCCGGCAACGGCGATTACCTTAATTTGGGTCACGGCTTTGCCTCTTGTTGCAGGTAGCGTGAGGAGTTCACCCTGCGGAACCGAACCCGCTGGGGAGCAAGGAATAAAACAGCACATTAAAAGGGATTAATCAGCAATCCCGCTAGCAACCCACACCGGCCTGCGCGGACGCGATGGGCTCTGTCATCCTCCCCCAGGGCCTTAAAGCAAGAAATATGCTGAGCAGCCTGTCTGTGCACCCTCACATCAGCAGCTCTCAGCTCCCCTGGGTCCCAGGATCGCAGTCCCTGGGCTTTGTTTATCTAGACGGAGTTTCCAAAGCGCGAATACATTTGTTTTTTTTTTTTTTTTTGTTTTTTTTTTAAAACTTTTGATTAGCGATAAGTATTGGACAAAACAAAAGCAAACCCCTAAATACCCTGGGAAGGAGAAGCCCCGCTCTAAAGGTGTCGGCAGGATTGCCTGGGATGCAGGAGCTCATGAAGTGATGCTAACAGGGTCTGCAGCGCTGGTTGAGGGAGGTGGAGTGCGCTAAGTCCCTCGGGAGGGCACCTAGGGAATCAACCGGGATGCTTTGGCCTTGGATCGGTATCGGGCCAGATTGGTGCCGGGATTGCTCCGGGTTCGGTAGCTCTGGAGCTGGCACCGGGGGGTCCCTGCCCTCACCCTGGCTCCTGCAGCTCACCCCACGCCGCAGGAGGAGGAGGAGGGATGCTCAGGCGGAGGAGAGAACCCTCTGTCGCTCATAAGAAAAGGTTATTGAAAATGTCAGCCCCTCCGGGGACCGGGTCTGGGGCTTTCGGGAGCGTTTCCCACCGAGAGCCACCCGGAGCTTTGGAGGAGGGAGGGATCAGGCTCCGCATGATGTGGTGGGAGATGCTTGGTTGGACCCGCGTTTCGGTGTGTTTCGCGAGATTGTAATTTTTATTTTATTTTATTTTATTTTATTTTATTTTATTTTAATTTTATATTTTATTTTATTTTATTTTATTTTATTTTATTTTATTTTATTTTATTTTATTTTATTTTATTTTATTTTATTTTATTTTATTTTATTTTATTTTATTTTATTTTATTTTATTATGTGTGCCTTAACTGTTGAAATAGCACCTATCGACCACTCCATTTCTTCCTAAAAAGAGTTCTGCTCACAGCAGCAGCCTGTTTAGTGTCAGGGAGAGCGTGGAGGCTGGATTCCCCACTTATATCACTGAGAACCGTCGAAAGCACTAGAGAGTCCCTCAAACGCAATCAGACCGACAGAGATGTTCTCCCACTTTCCAGTCTCAGAGATATTTATTAAATATTTGTCCTTCTACCTATCATAATACGTAGGTGTAATGCGAGGTGTCAGACCCCGGCTGGTATATTTGATGTTATAATAAAGACTCATTGAAAACTAAAAAAAAAAAAACAAACCCTGAATTATTTTGAGACTGGGAAGGAAAGATCACGCTTGTACAGGGCCCTGGTCAAGGCCAGGGCTGCAGGTAGAAAGTATCCAACACCCAAGATTTAGCTTTAATTATCTTTCTGGTGCGGTTAAGGACCTGATTCGAAAGTCTCTGAGCCACTGAGATTTGTTTGGCTGCTGCTTTTACCTGAAAATACACACACGGAGCACCAAATCTCCTTTTTAACCAAAGTGTGTTCACATAAAAATCTACCCGTATCTTAACCCCCTCCCCTTTCCATCAGGTTTTCCACTGAAAAAAGCAACATAAAGCAATCAAACAAAACCCCCAAAATTTTCAAATTGATATGAAATGTTTTGACAATACAGGCAGGTTTGTCAGACTAGAAGTCCTTGTTTTCTTTTTACTTTTTTTTTTTTTGTCTGTTTGTTTTAATCTTTTTTTCCCTTCTTCTCCCCCTAACCCCCACCTTCCCCTGGAAGTGATTCTTTGGGAAAAGAAGGAATTCTGGCGACTCCTTTCCCGTGGGATGGAGGGATCTGAAAGTGGCAGGTGTATGGAAATCTATTTCATGCCTATGGAAAAAAAAAAAAAAAACCCACCCAAATCAAAAAACAAACAACCCAAATCCTTCATCTATTACCAGGTTCGGGACTAGGGCTGCCACGAAACCAACTTAACAGAAAGCAAGGGGATAATTCATGTGTTTGGGGGAAGGGTGAAGAAACAGGACGAGATATCGTGAGATAGTTTAGTGTCTAAGTGCTTCTGGGACTGAGTCCGGCACAAGTGCCGTGTCACGACTGGTCTGGGCGCTGGCACTGAGCTGGGCTCCAGCCCTTACTGGGGGTTGCCCGCTATGGGTGGAGGCTGCTCGGGAGTGAAGATCCCCAGTTTTTTTGGAGAGGGAGCTCCTCCTCAGCGTTAGGTGCCCTGGGGATGTCAGCAGCATCATACCCAGGGCAGTCCAAGCTCCTGGTCCAGTTTCCTGGGACTATCCCGGGCTTGGAAAGAGGACTTGGAAAGAGGTTGTGGCCAACTCTGGTGGCATCTGCCTGGGCTCCGGCATTCACAGTGCTGCTCCAAGGAGCATGTTTCTTCGAGAGAAGCTGCGTGAGGACGGGAACCATCCATCTTACACCCCGACAAACTGCCATACTTTTTTTTCGTTGTTGGTTGGTTTTGGGGTTCGTTTGTGTTTTTGTTTTCAGACGGTAACTAGCCCCTGAACCTTGCCGAGTTTCAAGAATCAGTAGTTGGGTCGCTCCACCTGCTCATCGTCTTTCTGTGCTGGTCATTCTGGTTGAGAAGAAAGGCACTTGACCAGGACAAGTTTATCCTGTCCCCGTCTCTCTGCATTTGTTATCGCTCCTTTCCGTGTCTCCCAAACACTGCAGGGATCTGCTTCCCTGCTTTCTTCTGGGGAATTTGGCAAGGGTGACCCTAGAAATCTTCCCAACTCGGTTCATTGGTGCAGCCTGGGGGGCACGGGGTGCCCCGTCCCCTCTACAGAGAAGGTTCTGGAAGATCCGATGGGTCCCTTCCAACCTGGTTGTTCTGTGATTCTGTGATTCTGTACCCTCTCCATCGGCTGGAGGAGGCAGCGAGGGGAACTCCAAAACTGGATGAAAGGGACATGGAGAAAGCGGAGAGGGAGCGTCGGGGATCCCCGCAAAGGGGGTCACTGGTAGAGGGGTCTGACAGCCGGGGGAGAGGGTTTGGGTGCCCTTTCTGAGCCCTGAACTGACCACAGCTTTTCTCAGAGCAAGGCAACCCATTCATCATTGATTGGGGATGATCCTATGGAAGAGTCCTTCCTGCTCTCCGGCCGCGAGTGAAAGGAGTCGTTTATGGCTTTGGGGTTCTTATTTATTTATTTTTTTTAAAGGGATGCAAGGCAAAACAAACAAGGCGGAACCAGCGGGACACAAAACTCTCTTTTCTGCAGCTGCAGGAACCGTTTTGCGGTGCCTGCACTGCGATAACCTCGGGTCGGGAGTCCCTGTGATAAATAGATGGGCTGCGGTAGCTCCGGGGCCCTGAAAAGCCCCAGTGAGGAGCTCTTGCCAGTCCTGGGAGGGAATTAGCCGGGAAGTCTTTGCTGGTTTTATCCAAAGCTTGTTGAAACGACTGACAACCTTCCGGGTGAGCTCGGGTCCCCGGGTTTGTGGGAACCTCAGCCTCCCTTGGCATCGCCGCTTAAAACACCACACACCGGGAGGTGTTAATGAGCATCTTTGGAAATTACCTGCTACTCCGCTATTAAATTCCTATTTCAGGAAGTTCGTGGGGTCTTCAGGAGGGTTGCTTCAAGCAGGACAAAGCTTTGAAGCGGTTCCTCCTCGGGCTTTATTTAATGATATAGGAAAAGGGGTTGCAAACCAGCAATTGCAGAATGTTGCAGGGTAGAAGAGGAAGCTGAGAGGTGACCTCATTACTCTCTACAAGTACCTAAAAGGAGGTTGTAGAGAGGAGGGAGCTGGGCTCTTCTCCCAAGTGACAGGGGACAGGACGAGAGGGAATGGCCTCAAGCTCCGCCAGGGGAGATTTAGGCTGGAGATTAGGAGGAGGTTTTTCACGGAAAGGGTCATTGGGCATTGGAATAGTCTGCCCAGGGAGGTGGTTGATTCCCCTTCCCTGGAGGTGTTTAAGGCACGGGTGGATGAGGTCTTGAGGGACTTGGTTTAGTGTTAGATAGGAATGGTTGGACTAGAAGATCCGATGGGTCCCTTCCAACCTGGTTGTTCTGTGATTCTGTGATTCGTATTTAGGGACTAAAGCATCCCCGAGGAGTCGGGCAGGGAAGCGGCTTTTTCCCTCCGGGACAGGCAGGGAGAGAAGGTGGGTGATGGGAGCAGCACGGAGATGCTGCAGGGAGGGACAGGGAGATACTGCCAGGGGGATGCAGTGAGCACAAGCCGCAGACATGTGGCTTCCATAAGAACACACCGTTTTCCACTTATCTCTCTTTTTCTTTCCTCTCCTTCATCTCTGACCTGAAGCCAGGTGGGTCAGCTATTTCTTTTTGAAGCTGCATTTCTTGTGGGTTGAATTGGCTCTCCTGAAAGCAGCGTCGCGTCTAAACTGTTTTCTGTTAATCTCTTATGTCCCGTTTCCATTTTCCCTGTCCTTTCTTCTTTCACCAGCCACGCCGTTATCCTTAGATTCATAGAATCATAGAACATCCAGGTTGGAAAGGACCCATCGGATCTTCTAGTCCAACCATTCCTATCAAACGCTAAACCAAGTCCCTCAAGACCTCATCCACCCGTGCCTTAAACACCTCCAGGGAAGGTGACTCAACCACCTCCCTGGGCAGACTATTCCAATGCCCAATGACCCTCTGTGTGAAAAACTTGCTCCTAATCTCCATCCTTCCCCACCCCCTGCACGCTGTACCTCCCTTCTCTTATTTATTTTCCTTTGCTTATTTATGGTCTTATATCCACCCTCAGCAATCTCAGTAGGGAGGAGAAAACAACCCCGAGGCTACCGCAGTTTGGAGGGAAGTGTCACGTTCTAGATTTTTTTTTTTTCCATGCCGGAACTATGCGTTCTTTTGCCTTGCAATGCTGCATATCGAAAAATAAATAAATGCCCCCAACTTGTGCCCAGGGGAGGCTGCGGGGCGCATCGGAGCTGCTGGGGCTGGTGATGTTCCCACTCATCTTCAAGGAAAAGCACCGCTCCCGGGTACCGAGTGGGAGACTTCAACGCGGTTTTAAAGTGTGTGGGAGGCTGCCCCGCACCTTTTGACCTGATGGATGGAGGGAGGGAGGCTTTAGGCAGCGGTAACATCCATGCCCACCCCCTGCTGGGTCAGAGCACCAGGGCTGCCACCTCTCCCCGCTCCCTCCCGCCTGCGCGCTCTCCCCGGTAGATGGAGCATCCTCATCGCTTTTCACCCATGGCTGGAGCGGGAGCGCTGGGAAATGTGGTTTGTTCCCTCTCTCCCACCCCCGCCCCACATCTGACTCTCACTGTTACGGTAAACGTTTTTTTTTGGGGGGGAGACAGTCACCCCTCTGGTGTGTCTCTCGAGGGATAGAAGGGCTGCCTATTGACCTGCGTGCAGAATGGCTCTGGCCCCTTCTCCCCGCAGGTGTGAGACGGAAAAATCATAGAATCATAGAACATCCAGGTTGGAAGGGACCCATCATATCTTCTAGTCCAACCATTCCTATCAAACACTAAAACAAGTCCCTCAAGACCTCATCCACCCGTGCCTTAAACACCTCCAGGTGAATCAACCACCTCCCTGGGCATCTTGTTCCAGTGCCCAATGACCCTTTCCATGAAAATTTTTTTCCTAATGTCCAGCCTGAACTTCACCTGGTGGAGCTTGAGGCCATTCCCTCTTGTCCTGTCCCCTGTCACTTGGGAGAAGAGCCCAGCTCCCTCCTCTCTACAACCTCCTTTCAGGTACTTGTAGAGAGTAATGAAGTCTCCTCTCAGCCTCCTCTTCTCCAGGATAAACAACCCCAGCTCTCTCAGCCGTTCCTCATAAGGCCTGTTCTCCAGCCCCTTCACCAGCTTGGTTACTCTTCTCTGGACTCGCTTCAGAACCTCAACATCCTTCTTGTGCTGAGGGACCCAGAACTGAACACAGGACTCAAGGAGCGGCCTCATCAGTGCTGAGTACAGAGGGAGAATAACCTCCCCGGACCTACTGGTCACACCATTTCTGATCCAAGCCAGGATGTCATTGGCCTTCTTGGCCACCTGGGCACACTGCTGGCTCATGTTCATGATGATGGCATCATGAACATGATGAACATGATGGCATCATGAACAAATGCTAGCAAATAAACTCCCCAGGACTCGTTTTGGAGTTTTAGGGAGCAAAGCATCTTTCATCAGGCCTGGGTAACACGAGGGAGTGATCTCCATCAGCCATGTGCAGTGAGACAAGAACTGGGGACAGAATGGATTTCCCACTTGGTACCAAAAATGCCGGCAGATAAACTCTCCAAGACTTATTTTGGAGCTTCAGAAAGCAAGCACACTCTAATCAGGGCTGGGCAATGTAAGGGAACACTCTCCATCAGCCATATACAGCGAGGCAAGAACTGTTACAGCATCTATTTCCCACTTACATGCATATAGATGAATATTCCCAGTAATATTATGCATGTCTTGTTACTTCCCAAGGACTCATTTTAATGCTAATTGAACTTCACAACAGTCAAATCTCTTGCTAATTTGGAGCTTTGGCTCTAGCTCTACCTGATCTTGCATTTGAGATGGGAAAAGGCTGCAAACAGAGATGGTTATAGGAGAAGACATATCTGTTCAGCACAGATTGTGCTTCATGTGAGATATTATCAGTGCTTGGAAAAACACTATTTGAAAGAAAAGATGCTATCAGAGGGACATTCCATCTAACTTTCAGAAAATATAGTTTCTTAGATGAAGCTTTACTTTAGGTTACATGAAAAATATAGAATCATAGAATCACCAGGTTGGAAGAGACTCACTGGATCGAGTCCAACCATTCCTATCAAACACTAAACCATGTCCCTCAGCGCCTCATCCTCCCATCCCTTAAACAACTCCAGGAAAGGTGACTCAAACCCCTCCCTGGGCAGCCTGTTTCATTCCTCTTTTTGTAACTGGAGCTACTTGTATCAAATGAAGCTGCTCCATGTTTCCCAGCGTCACTGTGCTGTTTGCCAGGGCTGAGCTGCTGTGGGTCCAGCTTGGCTCCACACCCCTTTCCCTGCTCCATGCCCAGGGGCAAGGGGCTGCCTGATCATTTTCCCGCCATTTTTTTCCCTCCATTTCCCCTGCCGCCATTTTCCGTGCCTTAAGGCAGTGCGGTCGTCAGGGAAGGAGAGCAGCCAGGTGATGTTTGACTGAAGATAGCCCTTTGCTCAGGGCTCTCCTTGGGGTAGGCAGACGGTTCTGCCTCTGTTCTATGAAGCTGAGGAAGCAGGGTGGTGCCCATGCCACCACCATGACATAACATGGGGGTGTTGGTTGACAGTGACTGAACATGAGCCAGCAGTGTGACCAGAGGGCCAAGAAGACCAATGACATCCTGGCTTGCATCAGAAACAGTGTGACCAACAGGTCCAGGGAGGTGATTCTCCCTCTGTACTCCGCACTGGTGAGGCCGCTCCTTGAATACTGTGTCCAGTTCTGGGCCCCTCACCACAAGAAGGATGTTGAGGCTCTGAAGCGAGTCCAGAGAAGAGTAACCAAGCTGGTGAAGGGGCTGGAGAACAGGCCCTATGAGGAACAGCTGAGAGCGCTGTGGGTGTTTATCCTGGAGAAGAGGAGGTTGAGGGGAGACCTCATTGCTCTCTACAACTACGTGAAGGAAGGTTGTGGAGAGGAGGGAGCTGGGCTCTTCTCCCAAGTGACAGGGGACAGGACAAGAGGGAATGACCTCAAGCTCTGCCAAGGGAGATTTAGGCTGGACATCAGGAGGAAGTTTTTCACGGAAAGGGTCATTGGGCATTGGAATAGTCTGCCCAGGGAGGTGGTTGATTCCCCTTCCCTGGAGGTGTTTAAGGCACAGGTAGACGAGGTGCTGAGGAACGTGGTTTAGTGTTTGATAGGAATGGTTGGACTTGTTGATCCAATGGGTCTCTTCCAACCTGGTGATTTTATGATTCTATGATTCTATGACAGGTGCCATGATAGGTGGCCCCTGTCATGGTTCCCTTCACCTTTCCCCTTCTGGCACAACAGGCATGCCCTGTTCACTTTCCAAGTGTTTATGTCCCCACAAAATGCAGAGGGGCCACCTGGACATCCACCACCCCTTTCCTGCTCCTCTCCTTCTCTGGTGACACCATTTTATGGCGCTCACCACAACCCCTGTGGTTTCCCACAGGATGGGGGTTTTCCTTATTGTTTTCATAGAATCATAGAATCACCAGGCTGGAGAAGACCCACCAGATCATCAAGTTCAACCATCCCTATCAAATACTACACCATGTCTCTCAGCACCTTGTCCACCTGTCCCTTAAACACCTCCAGGGAAGGTGACTCAACCACCTCTCTGGGTAGCCTGTTCTAGTGTCTGAGAACCCTTTTTGGTGAAGAAATTTTGACAAAAAATCGACTAAATTTCCAACTTCTAGGAATTTAGGGACTAGTCTGCATCAATATCCTTTTGTTTGGTATGTTCCCAACTCAATAAAACATGTCAATCCAGCTTATCAGATACACTGGTAGCCATTCGTGAGGGCAGGGTACACGATGCACATGGAAAAGCACTTTAAAACTTGTGTTAGTAACAGATCATACTTAACACAAGATGTAACAGTGTCTGGGAAAACACTACTTGAAAAAAACCAGCTTTAAAAAACCCCGTGCTATCAGAGGGACATTCTGTCTAACTTTCAAAAATACAATTATTTGGATGAATTAACTCTGTGTTAGTTTAAATCAAAATATTCCACTTTTTGTAATAGGATCTACTTTTGTATTGGTAAAGTGTGATATTTGACGTTGTGAAGGCTTGATGGACATGTTGGTAGAGAGTCGTGAAGGCAGGGTATGCAATGCACAAAGCAAAATTGCTTTCAAACTTCAGTGTTAGAAACAGAGATTTCATAAAGGAAGAACCCTACAATTATGTCAACTCAGATGTAATAACTGGAATTGTCACCCATGAGGAAAGGGCTTAGATGTGACCATAAACAGTGGAAACAGCAGAGGGTTTGGACAAAGATGACTCATCCTCATCTTGGAGGCAGGGTTGAAGTCTCCTCGCAGGGCTCCTAGAACAGTGTTGCAGGAGAGGGGTGGAGGAAGATAAGTAGTATGATGAAAGGCATGGGTTTTTTTTTAAATAGAGATAAAAAGTTAGTGCAGAAATGTGAACTCTACTAAATTTTAAGGAGAGTCAAACAACCAGTCGCTTTGTAGTCTTTTACAGGAATCCTCTCCGTAAGAGGGACATGGAGCTGTTGGAATGGGTCCAGAGAAAGGCTACAAAAATCATCAAAGGGTTGGAGAACCTCCTATATGAGGACAGGTTGAGAGAGTTGGGAATGTTCAGCCTGGAGGAGAGCAGGCTTCAAGGAGACCTTATAGCGACCATCCAGTTCCTGAAGGGGGCTACAAGAAAGCTCGTGAGGGACTATTCACAAAGGTTTATAGTGATAGGAGTAATGGGTATAAACTGGAGGGGGGCAGATTTAGGCTTGATATAAGGAAGAATTTCTTCACTGTGAGAGTGGTGAGGCACTGGCATGTGTTGCCCAGGGGAATTGTGGCTGCCCCATCCCTGGAGGTGTTCAAGGTCAGGTTGGATGGGGCCTTGGGAAGCCTAATCTAGTCAGATGTGTCCCTGTCCATGGCAGGGGGGTTAGAACTGGATGATATTTAAGGTCCCTTCCAATCCAAATTATTCTATGATTCTATGATTCTAAATACAGCCTGGTCTCAAAATAGCTCTGCTGGAATGAAAATTAGTAAAGCCAACAGAATTTAATACTGTCTCACAGCTGACAATGGGTTGAATGGAGCATTTGGTTGTAAGGAATAAATTTCCCTCATAGATTAGCAGTATTGTCCACCTTTTAATGAAGAACCTAGAAAAAGTGGTTGTTAGATGAGATATGAAGCTGGTGCTGTAATTCTGCTATCAGAAGTGGCATTGATATTGGTGTTTTGATAATGGCCAGAGAGTCCATCAGGCAGTTTGTTTGTGGTCTCTGCACTCAGTGCAATCTTGTGACACACGTAACTTTATTGCTACAATTGAATTCCATATAATTACATTTATTAATGTGGTATAAACACTGAGGATGGGCAATAGTGTTTTTCTGATGACAGCGTTCTGAATAGGAGCATTAGGAATAATATATGCTGTTTGAAGTTGTTCTGCCTATATGTATTTCTCTTTAACATTAAAATGACAAGTGCATTCCCATCAAAGCTCTTAATTTAGTTACAAGAACCTGTGAAATACATTACATCAGCAATAGGTTTTGATTTACAAATTGTTTGGAAAATGAACATCACAGCATATCCTAAAAAAGTGTTTCATTTTTGCACTAGCACAATCTGATGGAACTCTGTAGGACTTACTTACGAAAATAACAGCCCCATATGAGAACATGCTCTGGATTTGTCATCCAGACTTGGCTAATGATTCAAGGCTACTTTTCTCCAGCAGGACCCAGAACTGATTTTTACTACAGTCATATGCTGGGAGTCATGCAAAATTTAGATGTCTTTTGCATCAGGCTCATGTTAAACACTGCTTTTGAAACCTACAAACATCTTGTAGGTTACGAATGCAACTGAATCTCTTAGTAACACATGCTTCCTCTTAATTAATCACACAGGACAGCATTTGCCACTTGCTGTTGCATAGTTTCATTTTAGCAACATCAGGAGTAGCAGGTATTTTACATATGTGTGTTTTCAGAAGCACTGTTATTTTCTGCAATTTACTTTTAACATAAATTGGAGAAAAAATATTAGACATTCACTTGTGTTCTGTTTCTGTCTTTTACAAAAGCACTCAAAAGATAAAATTATTCATAGCTGCCTTAGTGACTAGGTGATAGAATAATAGTCTGTTCTATTGGTGAACTTCATATTATGATTTAAAAAAACCAGTGAATAGAAATTACTTGCTGTTTGAAGTAATGTTCGTGGGTTTTATTTTGCTTTCATCTGTACATGCCCTGATGCCTTGCAGCTTTTAAAGGAACTGTCAGGGAAACAACTAATAGACATTGTTATACTGTTTTGAGAGAACAGATTCTTAGTATATGCTCCAAACTGATTTTTGCATCTGAAGGAATTACTTAGAGTTTGTTTTCAGGTCATGTGAAAACCAAATTAAACTTCATTGACCTGTGGTGTGAGGTAGCATTTCTTAATATTTTTCTTAATTTTTCAGAAAATGTTTTGTTTGCTATCTTAAGTGTTCCTATGCATGAGGAAGGGGGGCTTCAAGTTTTTAAATACGTTTGGTAAAACTATTACCTCTTTCTTGGAGTTTTTATCACTGGCTATACTTAACCCAGTCACTTGGATTAGGTGTTCTGATCCTCACTTAACTGTTAGGCAAATTAATTTCTGTCAAACATCCAGCGTTTTAGCTGCTCCCCCTCCTCCTTCCATTTCCCAGTCTCAGTGCTACAGTATGTAGCCTTAATGCCACTTTAGTTAAATTCTACAGTTGTTTTCTATTCCACTTCATCCTGGATTAGGATCTCATCCCCATCACGAGTTTGTTGTGGATTTACTTTTTAGACAACACTAAGGGTATGGGAAAGCTGTTGTGGGGCAGTTAATTATCAGAAAACTTTGCTTAAGCAGTTAAGAATCAGAAAACTTTGCATAAGTATGCCTGAGCTAACTAGCTGTATTCATCACCTCCTGATGAAAACCTTTCTAGAAGACTACATGACTCCCAAACTCTTTGAAAACCTGTAACTGATTTTCTGCACATAGCAGCACTATATAAACAGGAGAATGGAGCTGCTTTCCGTTGTGTGCGAGTTCTATCTATAATCACATTTATGCATACACTTTCTGATTTAAATGTACTTTGCAATTACTACGGGAGGAGTGTACAGAATGGATAAGAAGCTTTTCCGATAGGCTTAGTAAACCAGCTGGACTGGAGGCTACACATTTTGTACACAAGCATCTTTTCTTGTGTCCTTCATGCCTTCTAAGAACATTAAGCCTCTCAAAGACAGAACTGCTCCTGGAACAAAGCTTTGCCTAAATGCTACACCTCCCTTTTCCTAAACTGTGATTTGGAGTTCCAGTGATTCCATTACCTCTATAGTGGTTCCTCTAAAGTGGCTTACATACTAATTCAAATGCAGTTAACATTCTTTTTTCTCCCTTTTCTCCTAAAATGTGTGGGTTTGTCTTGCAATTTTGACTTGTTTATTGTAGCAATAAATCTTTTGACTATGTAAATAATCAAATTGCATTTTTCTTCTGTAGTTTGCACAATGAGTGACATGCTTTTGAACAACTTAGACAAGCTGCTGCTGGAGTTTGGTAAGTCATTATACAGTACTTTTCATAGAATCATAGGATCACCAGGTTGGAAGAGACCCACCAGATCATCGAGTCCAACCATTCCCACCAAACACTAAACCATGAAATTAAATTTTAAATGGCTAATTGCCACTGCAGTACATACAGTGACATTTTCTACTTTGAACAGTTATAGTAACCTCAAATAAATTTATAGTATTACAGTTTTCATGTTTGCCTACATGCTCTTTTGTTAGCTGTGAGGTTTGGAGGGGGGTACTTTGTTAAAATCTTAATTAATCAATGCTTGTGCAATTAAGGCTGCACAATATCCGTTTGCGTATATGTATATATGTAAAAGTATTTGTTTTCTTCTTAGTGTTCCAGCTAAAACAAACAACTTATGCTAAGGAACACGTGAAGCAACAGATAACTTGTGAGTAGTGATAAATTATCATTTTATTAGACACTGAACACGCTGCTTTTGTTTCATTTGTCCTGGTACATGTTCTGTGTTTCAGGGGCGGAAGCAAGACTAATAATGGAAGCTGTCTCGTGTCCTGCTATCACCCCACCTCATCCTTTGCCATCAATACTTGCTCATTCTCCTTAGCAGACTTTGCTTTTGCTTGTGACTTTCAGCTAATGCTGTTCAGCTGTCTCGTGGACAGCCAGTTTCATGCTGCGCCATTTCCTGCTCTTACTCTGTAGCTCCTCACAGTCACTGGCAGTTCTTTGATTCAGCTGTGCTGGCTCAATACATCTGCCATTTGCCTCCCTTTCTTTCTTCATGTTTTTTGTTCTTTCCAGGTTTGGACCTCTGCCTCACTGCTCCTTCTCTCTTTCTGTTCTCTTACAATAATGAAAGTTCTCTCAGTTCCCACTACCTACTTAAGCCTGGTACCTCTTTCCCGCAACTGAGCCGTTGACAATTTTATTTGAAATTCTAAGCAGTAAATCCAATGAGAAAATACTGCTCTACATCAAACTCCTTTTCCCCAGGACTAACGTACAGACTTAGGTCTGGACTGATGATTTTTTTTTTTTTTACCATGTCATTTGTTCATAAAAACAGTTTTGGCAAAGTAACTATTGTTTAGACAATCTAAGGACATCTGTGTTCATCACTGGTACTTCACAGATAGATACTGAAGCTCATAGTCTTTAGGAAAAGGAGCAAGAGAGGTTTCTGGTCTGGTGGGTGCTCCTCTTGACAGCAGCATTTCTAATAATCCTGACTGATATGCCTAAGCAAGTACTTATTCATTAAGAAGATTATCAATATTAAACCACAGCATCTTAAATGTTAAAACATCTGTAACATGAAACCTGGTACACCTGGAATTCCATTTTAACTGTTCAGTCACATAACTGAGCCTTAGAGTTGAGGTTTTTCTTAAAGTTTATGAAAGTTTACGGCAAATGAGCACACTTTTAGGGAAAATCCAAGGGCTCTGTAGCAACATGGCATAGCTATTTGTGAGTTCAGCTCAGAGGTACCTAAATATGTGTGAATTCACAACCAACACTCAGATTCTTAAAAGTTCAGGTTAAATCCTTCAAAAACTTACCCAGAATTAGTTCCACTGATTTAATTTCGCCTCTATGTGAGTATTACTTGGCAGAGGAACAGTTGTAGCATTCAGCATTGCACTTCTGCTGTGAGATTCATCAGGCTTTTTGGCTAGAGTCCCTTCTTAACCAGTGGAGGAAATAGACACTTTTAGCCTGTGATTTGTCTTGTCCTCAAGAAAGACTTTAAAGTTAGTTGGTACAATAAGTTTTAAAACTTGTCCACTTGTCTCCATGTGTGGAATGGGTGTTTAGATCTGAAGTAGGTGCTTGCATTGTGAAGTTGGGAGAGATGAATATCATCCGCAAGGTCCTGTGAAAGGAAAGGGTGAGCAGAACAGCTCATACTTATCTCAGAAATGCTCATCTATGGGAACTACTGAAATGATGTGTTAAGTGTGTAAACTTTGCTTAGGCAACAGGTATTTTGTTGTGTATGGGTAAATCTCAAAATGTCATGTCACCATTTTTTAAATAGTAATGAAGAATATATCAATTACCTGATAATTATGCTTCATGCTAAGTAAGGGCAAGTTACTGACTTAAAATACTGAAAACATTATGGTATTGAAGATATTCAAGGTGATTCAGGATAGTAAAATACATTGACAACAGTTAGCTTTTCACTGACTGATGTTTCTCTCTGAGAAGTATTTTCTTCTGAGATAAATGCAGGGGGCATAAAAAGTGAATATATAGGAAGTGCTGCAAAACCAAGCTCAAACTTCCGGGTGACTTGAATTTCTAGAGTAGTATTTCAAGCAACGCAGCATCTCGCATAACTAAGATGCCCTTCCTGGTTAAGTAGATGAGAAGGGCAGGATGTCCATGATTGGCTTCTGTTTGGGGCAACCGTCTTTGGTGCATCAGGGCATCACTGACGGGAAGGGATGATTTGGCACTAATAAATCTGAATGGAAAAATAAGAAATCAAAAGCACAAAGAAAACAAACATGCACCTAGTTGTACTCAATGCATTGCAATGTGAGCAAGCGTGATAGCTCTTGCAGCTTTAACTTGTGAAAGAGAACACCGATCATGATCAACGACGTGAATTCCTAACTAATCACTCATTCAGAAAATGGAATCAGTTTCTGCTGTTAGAAAAGGCAGCAGTAAGAATCTGCCTTAAGAATCTCCACAAATATCACAATACTTGAGGATTTGTTATTATGATGCATGTCGTTAATAATTAACCTCTTTGTCCTATATAGTTTCTCATATATTGTATATGCCTGCCGGGAGTAAATTCCTTTTTTATTTTAATTTCTCTGTTCCTGTTTCTAGTAATAATTTGCTTATATGTCATTAGTGATGTTTTTATTTTTCCCATTCTGTAGTCAGCTTTCCCATTCCAAACATTTGTGATCCTGGTGTTCTGTAAAACAGAACAAATGTTTGAGAGAGACATTTTATCTCAATCAACTTTTTTTGCTCCAGACACTCTCCCCAGTTGCAAGCATTACTGAGGGCAAAGTGGCTTATGCTGCTGTTTCCTTGCATGCTGCTTCTGGCATTTACATATGCTGTGGGCTGAGAAAAGAAAAAAGGTCAGCTCTAACTGTTAAAAATGTTTTGATTTCTAAGACTAATAGCTACTTCAGTTTTATATAGACTGGGATGCACATACAATTCTTGTATTCTAAGGTCAGTGGCACAATATTAGATGATAATTAAGGTACTTGCCACACAGCTGAAACCTCTTAAACTTTTGACTCACTTCATTGTTGGTTTGCTTACTTACAGGCTGTCCACTCGTCTGGCACTACTGAAATTAAGTATTTTGGAAGAAAGCTGGAATCATTCTGAATGTAGACTTATTATTTCATGGATGTGTTGAAAATACATTTGCTTACTTTTCTTATTTTTAATTTTTAATTTCAGTGTATACTACAAAAATTGCAGAAAAGAAGAATGAAATTGCGAGGTTGGAGGAAAATATAAATAACTGCAATGATGCAATTGCTGATTTGCACAAGCAAAATGAGAGTAGTAAGGAGAGCTGTAATGCGTAAGTATAATATGGCCTCAATTTTGACTTACAGATTGCATTAAGAAAGTCAGTGATGAAGTAGTGTAAAAATACGTGTGTTCAGACAGAAGGGATGTTAAAAAAAAATTAATATTTTCCTGTTTTCATTCAGTCTGCAAATCGTGAGGTATAAAAATTGCAGTATTTGCCATCCCTCAAAAAAAGTAAATTATGGAAAAACAGACTGCATTTAAGTTTGGTTTAGTTTTTTATTAGAATCAATAGTTTTCAAAGATCACAGTTGCTGTCTGCAGTGTGCTGAAGTATCGAAGTATTAAAATAATAAGGTAATAGAAACATGATTCTATATTTGCATGCATATGAGTTCTGTCACATTTGACCAGCATTAAGAATACTGTTCAAAATAGATTTTTTTTAATTAAAAAAAATTAATAAATCTCATTGCTAATAAGGCTCCATTATGATTTTCTTTGCTTCATTCTGAATTTTGGCTTCCTGAAATTGAAGCATCTCTCAACCCTTTGTTGACAAGGCGTTTTACTTTACTTTTTGTTCCATACATTTTCTCTCCTGAGATGTCCCATAAGACAGATACAAGTGTATTTCTGCTGTCAGATTTTGGTAGAATTATTACCACAGACTGCTGAACCGTTCTTCTGGACACACAGTTTTGATCAATGCAATGGGCTGTGGTTCATCATTTTCTTCACAGAAATCTTTCGATCAGATTACTGGTGGAAGTTTTAAGTAGAGATCACTTCTGAGTCTTAGTAATTAGAAGTTTCTCAAGCAAGAATTTGGCTATAAGGAGATTTTTTCTTAGTGACATGAGATGTTTCATTTTAAAAAATGAAAATCACAGGGATTTTTAAGAGTCACTAAACCAGCAAATCTGCATTTGACAATTCAAGTTTGGCCCAGATGATATGATTGTGTCTCTTCATTGCACTATTCATCTTGCCACAGTCTGTCAGTTCTGGCAGTTGAGAGATGGTTTGTTAGCAAGTTCTGTCCATTTTCCTTCCTTGAAATTCTATATCTAAAGATAAGTAAGTGAATAAAAATATCATGACATATGTTTTAATTTTTATTTTAGGATGTGAATGGAGGGTGTGGGTAGGTTTCAGTATAAAGAAAAGAAGTAAACATAGCATCAGGGAGGGTAATTTCTAGGTTTATTTTTAACAATCTGAAAACACAAGGAAGAACCGTCTCATTAGTGAGTGAAGAGGGTTTATTGGCCACTGGATCATTTGCTGCTCCATACTGATTTGTAGCTTTATCGTAAGAAGAGTTAGGAAAAGATTAGAACTTGGAAATAAAATCCCAGTTTTCTTTTATACAAAATTCTTGCCTGCAATGCAGTATAAAATGAACACTTTTGTAAGTTTCTGAAACCATTCATGCTGCTTTTCAAGATATCTTCTGAAGTTGCAAATCCATTTGCAAATCACAAACTGTTAAGTGATGCAAATAAAGAAATAAAAAAATTAAGGCTAGAACTAAGGATCTGATCAAAATTTTAATCATTGAGTTCAATGGGTTTTGGCTCAGGTCCTACAAAGAATAATTAATGGCATTAGTGTAAAGAGACTGAAAATGAGAAGTGACTCATTAATGAATACATGTATTCATGGGAGGACAATGCTTGCGGAAGAGTAGACTTTGTGTCTTAAATTATTGAAAATGTCATTTAACGACATACTGAAAACTGTGATAAACAAGCCCTGGCTATAAGATCAGACAATTAGGGCACTTAAGTAGTAGAATCATCTTAAACTTTAAAATCTGTTTGAGTTGGTATTCTGTGTACATAGGATATGATTCTAATGTTGATTTTGTAAATTCAAATATTTTTTTTGAGACAAAATCAGCCTTATAGTTGATGAATTACCAGTAAAACTCAACAGATCTCTCAAAGAAACAACTTTTTGTCTGGGTTGCTGGACATCGTAAGTATACTGAAGCATGCCTGAAGACTTTGATTGAAATATGGGAGTCTTATATTCAACACGCCTACAGAAAATATGGTCTATGAGACAGGTGAATCAGGATACTGTGTTTTCTGAAGAAATATGTATTGGCCTATGTAACAAAGAACACAGAATGACAAAAATGAAGCACGCATTTTTAGACAAAGACTCCTTTTTAATACTTAGTTTCTGTTTCTTTAAGAATTCAAACTAGAAATGTTATCTCAGTACAATAAAAATTGGCGAAATACTGGTGATGGAATCTAGTCCAATTTTATTGTTTCTCATCTGTTTTATAAATTTGGGTTCAGGTATGCTGAGATTTCTTGTAAATAATAATAATTAAAAAAAGCCAGATGAACTCAGAACATTGCCAATTTGGAAAAGAAACTGCTGTCTTGTCCCACTAGCTAAACTACAAGATATTTTTATTGCTTTTGGATTCATGTGGATACACATTTTTTTTATACTTTAGCTGGTAAAAGGAAAGATAGCTACCCAGAAACCCTGTGAAACAGTGATGCATTTACCAAGCTTGTAGACGAGCTCTTTGAACCTTGTATTTTGTGTTGTGTTTACAAAACAGCACCCTTGCAGTGTGTTGTTTCCGCATGTCTGCAGAATAGATGGGAGCACAAAATGTACGATGTGGTTTATACTTTCATTGATAAAAGCTCTATGACTTTTTCTTTGCTTGTTCTTTTTTTCCTCCAAGGAAAGGCATGGAGTTCTCTGAGAAGAAGGTTTTTGTGTGCCAGTACATTTTTATATAAGTATGTTGGTTTCTGTTTTTTTGTTTTTAAATCTGACCCTTTAAAAATTCAGCTTTCTATTGAATATACACTAGCTATGGTGAAGTGGAATTTTGTAATTACATTTTGAATCACCCATTGTTTCAAACAATTTGTGCCAATAGTCATAAATTTCCTGAATGGATGCTGCAGCTTCTCACTTGGGGTTTTTTTTTGTTGTTGACAAACTTTGCTGCTGTTGTAAATGTTGATTATATGTTGTGTTGTCTTACTGCCTGGAGTATGTTTTATTTTGTTCAAGGTTATTGGACTTCAGTTCAGCAAATTAATTCTTAAGTCTTTGTTCTTTATTTCCCTGATGTAAAATGCATTGTTAACTGTTACTGAAGCCTCTACTTTATTCCAGCTTGGGAGCGACTGCCTGAATCCACATAGTTTGTCTATTTGTGTGCTACAAACCTTACAGTTTTGAACCATAGGTTCATACTCACATATAAAAATGCCACTTACTAATCTTACTCATGAATATGCAGACAAAGTGAACCTTACCTCCTCAGCTGCTCTCACTTGTGCAGTAAAGTGTTACGTAATTTGTTCAACTGCAACCTTGTTCTGCATTTGCCATTTCTCCCTTCATCCTTGTTCATGTAACTCTTTAAATGTGACTGTAACTCTTTAAATGTGACTGTACCTCTCCTGTTTCAGATTCACTCAGTCTCTTCAGTCTTTATGGATTTTCCTTGTTCTGTTTCTTCAATGTTTAGGTTTGTTGGAATCTATGTATGTGTTCCTAAAGCTGGGGTTTGTGTGTGCATCTCCTAGGACAGGTAGTTGTACTCAGACTGCATTGTAGTGCTTGTGATGCCTTTAGGTAGCTTTTGTTCTGTACAAAAGCTGAATTTATGTTATAGACAGCTTGTTTTCTAGAGTTCCCACACTCAAGGATGAGGTATCTGAAATACCTGGATATTGAGGGAGAACTATTAGTTTACTAGTAGGAAGTCCCTTCTGTGTTCACTTTGGTGGGTTGCATCTTAGCTCTTACATTACAGGAGGCTCCTGAAATGAGAAGAAGAACAAAAAAATTGACTAATTGTCTTTCAAGGCTGTAGGGGAACTGCATGAGAGGTGATCCAGGCTAAGCATTACAGAATGTGGACCCATCAGATTGCTCGAGAGGAATCTAGTTATGAGTTGGGTATGAGCTGCATGGCACTTCTTGCCTGGAGCCAGGTTACTGGAATGGGTGCATTTAACCATGTAGACATACTGAATAGCTGGGTAACTGCTGTGTGAAATATGAAAATAAAGGTGGATGACGACTTAAAGGAAGAAAATATTACTTGAAAGCATCTGGCGTTCAGTTCTCATCTGCCATTAATTCATTATTGGTCCTTAGCTGATGTGTTTCCCTGTAGGGTCAGAATTTGAGTACAAATCTAGTTGGTAAGAGGTGGCATGGGGACCTGTGACTCCAAATGGCCAGGTCAGTTCTCTCAGTGTCTGGGCTATTGTACCGAAAGGCAGCATCTCTTTCTGGCTGTATCCTGAGCAGGACACGGAGGAGATTCTGACTTTGAAATTGCTACTTGTGATATCGATGAGAACAAAGTTTTGTGCATCTCCAAATATGGGACAGTACACATCGAAAGGATTTACTGCTGGTGCTGTTCTGAGCGCCTGATATGTGCATTTGGATGCTTAATTGCTTAGCAATAGTCTCAAAAATTGTGATGCTCACTCTGTTCTTTAAAAACTGCTTTACAGTCTTTGCTAATCATATATATTTGTTCTTCAATTGGCAGCTTTAAGTTCTGAACAAACTAAAAGTATGCATATGAAAGCTTTCTGTACTAAAACTATTTATGATTGACTTTAAAATTATTAAATTATTTGTTCTAGTAAGCTGGCTAAAGGAACTTGATGTCTTCATTTCTGAACGAGTTTTTATTAGGAAAGATCATTTACGTTCTTTCTTTTTTCAACTTTCTCCATAGGTGGAAGCCCACTTATGTAATCCTCGGCAAGCATGAAGAGTATTTGAAAAATGAACTCGAAGCTTTAGAAGAAGCTACAGAAAATGAGAGGTATCAGTGATCACATGAGATGAAGTTTCTAGCAGTAGTACTTAATAAGCTATCTAAACTGATCAGCAAAGATAATGCAGTCTGCATCAAACAGTTGTAATTTTTCTGGATAATAGAAGTGGCTGAGTAATTGAAAGAAATTTTGGTTTACATTGTTACGAGGTCTTGGGATATTTTGTGGTTACTGGTGGAAAAGGATCAGATATACCAAAGAAATAAAAGCAATGAATGCTTTAGCTTTGGCAGAAACATGAAATATCAGAGCATATTTGCAAGACCTTACATAAGTGTTATCTATGAATGATTTGTTTTGCCACTACTATGTCATGTCTTTGTGTAGATGTGATTTCATGAGTTTCAGATATTCAGGTGTCGAAAGATTTATTTGGTAAATACTTAGGTTTTATGTTTTCTTCAGAATAATCATGTAATTGAACCATTCATATATGGAGTAAGTAAGGTAGCAATTACAGGCATTCTAATAATTTTGTGCTTTTCTTTATTTGAGAATGTGAGTTGCATATGGTTATTAGAATGTGCAAATCAAGTTTTTGTATTCTACTGTATGTTCTTCAAAATAATCATAAAGCACGAATATTCAGTAGTAGATCATGAAAAAAAAGTGAGTGGCTCAGGAAAGCCTGGTCTAAACACATTTTAAGACCAATTTGGGTAAGATTCTAGTCGGTATTAATCGCAAATTTAATTCTGCTCAGTAAGTGACATTTCAGTTGTTTTCACCTTCATTAATTAGATTTTGCATTTTAAATGAGTGATTAGTTGTGCAATGTAGCTGCCTGTGTATAGTGGGACAAAGAACAGTCCTTGAAGATTTTTGCTGAAATGTTAAAAACACAGTGTGCCAAATTAAACCTCTGAATCTCTGTTTAACACTCAGATAAATTTGATCTTCATTTTAGAGGGGTTGCTTACCTCTACTGCTCTGCTTCTGAAGGTGAAGAGACCTGTGGTGAAAAAATCATGGCAGATTCACCTCGATAACTAAATACCAATTTAGAGGTGTAACTTGCGGTAATGGCAAATGGTTCTTTTGTAATTGTTCTTTTTGCCAGTTGTCCAAGACAGCCAAAAGAGCATGCCTGATAGCTTTTAATTAATTCAGTTAGTAGCTTACCTGTCTTCTTCCCATTCTGAGCTCTATATTTGGTGAAAAACAAGGCTATGTTTGCTTTCTATGAGTGTATGATGAAGCCCTTTTGGCTTTCACTAATTTGAGCTGACAAGCCAAAGAAGCATTACTTTTAAATTGCTTCTTTAGATTACTAGTTTATGTTCCAGCAGGGAAGTGTTTGATCTGTTTTCCTAAGCTTAATTATAGGACATAATGACTATAAATCATAAAATACTTTTAGTTCATGTATTTTACGGAAAGGGTCGTCAAATGGTGTGTTCAAGTACAATCCTGCTGTACTGAAACGCTTGATGATATGTTCAAATCAGCAAGATGTGCATTCAGCAAATTTGAAATATATAAATTTGGAGAAAAATAAGTACACTGAATGCACTTTTTAGCCACTAATTTAGAAAGGAAGATATTTTTAAAAATGGGCAGATCAGTTTTCATTTAATTAGGCACTTATTACAGAGGTTTTCAAAGCATTCCACATATTTTTTTGTTACTGTTTTCATGAACGTATAGGAATGCTTAGTACTGGAAAATCATCCTGATAATAAGTGATAGAAAGAAAGAAGAATAAATAGCTATCCATGTAAGGTTCAGAGATTTTGAGGGTGCTGTCCTTTTCCCATAGTTATTAGACTAAAACTCTTTCTAATGATGTTAACGTGAACAGTGCTGGATTCTAATAGCTCATGTTTAATTGCATGAACTGGGGATGGCAATTGTTTAGGAAAAATATTAAACATAGTGAGAATTTCTTAAGACTGCTGTACTGTACCCCCTATGACCTTAAATATTAATCTGTGGATAAAACATTTTGAGAGAAGTTTATAAAACATGAGGATTACTTTACTTTGATATATATTTTAAATTTTCTTTGGCACAGTAAATGCCTGTTTTGCTCAGTTATTGTTTGTGACACCTATTAAATTAATGAGAACTGAGTAATTTCCGTCTTTCACACCTGGAAAATTTGTTACAGTATGAACAAATAATCACTAAATCAAGAAACTTATATTCCTAATACCAGCTGTATAGAAAAACAAATAGATTAATGGACCTTTTTTTACATGAAGTTTGGGAAGTTTCAAGTCCTTCATTTCCCAGGATCTACAGATTCTTTCCCCTAAACAGATGTATGGAATTTCAGTCTATTTAACAGGAATCAGTGCCTGGAGTGTATTTTACTTTGCAAACTGAGGTCTTACTTTTCCCCCTGTTGTGACAATTAAAAAGAACGCTTCTTTTTGTAAGATCAGGAACATCTGCCCTTGAAAGTGGTCACAAAGTTTTCTCTCTTGCATTGCCCATATGAGCCAGTGGACAGCGAGAGGTGTCTGCCTTTCAGTCCTGCTGCATTTAAATGATTAATAGCTGTTTCTTTAAAGAGAAACACCATGTGCTTTGCAAGAGAGAGCTGTTCTTTAGTGTAGGCTTAATTTGTGCTGCAGGTAAGCAGGTGAGTCTCTGGCTTTAGTTGTGTTATGCACCATAATTTGTTTCAGAAAGGAATTTCTGGATGATTTACAGGTGTCCCAATAACTTAATATTTTAAAATTTGCCTCTATTTTTCACACAGCCATTTCCTAGGGGATGACATTTCCTTCATCTTCTGTTATTTTATATTGACCTATTCTACTATTAAGCAGCTTTGTGCAGTATTTCTTTCTCATTTAAATGACCTGCTTGCATTAAATATACATGCTGGATGTCTGTAGCTGTCATATACCTTTATAAACATGTGCCATCCACATAAAATATCAACATCAAACTCTTACTATGTATTTTGCATATGCCTAAATTTATCTTTCTTTTTCAAGAATGAATATAATATCAACATTTTTTTAAAAAATGGCATCTTGATTTCATTTTATGCAGTTTTTAATTCTTGGCTTTCAAATGCAGAGAAATACAGTTGCTGGGCACTGGTTGTTATTAGTCATAATTAAAAACACCTATTAGTGGTTAGATCTTGTCTGTGTGGGAAATACAGGCTTCTATGATTCTATACTTAAATTACTTGTGTGTGATGTTAAGAACCAGACACAGTTCTTTGGTTACAATTTCAATTATTTAGCATTCCCAAAAGATACTACTTTCACGGGACAGGATGAGAGGAAATGGCCTCAAGCTCCACCAGGGGAGATTTAAGCTAGACATTAAGAAAAAGTGTTTCACAGAAAGGGTCATTGGGCACTGGCAGAAGCTGCCCAGGGAGGGAGTTGATTCACTTTCCCTGGAGGTGTTTAAGTGATGGGTAGACGAGGTGCTGAGGGACATGGATTAGTGATTGATGGGAATGGTTGGACTCAATGATCCGATGGGTCTCTTCCAACCTGGTGATTCTATGATTCTATGATTCATACTGGAAATTATCCATAAAACCTTATCCCTAGCAGCATTATTGGTGTAATGAAAGACTCATCCAAATGAGGCAGTTAAATATTTGAACTGTTATTAGCAGTCTATCCTGTATATTCCTTGCCCAAGTGAGCAAGCCTGAAAAAAGTCTTTTTCAGTGTAGACGGTCATTGATATAACACAAGAGGATGGCTGTTCTTTGCAAAACCACTTTTCTTTCTCTTCTTTCCAACCATGATGCTGATGATTTGCAGACTTCCAAGATGCCATGAACATTAATTGATGCTACCTACTCTAATGATCGGAAGCTGTGCATTCACATGGTGTCAGTGCAATGATATTCATGTAACAATAATTTAGAGGGCAATCCTATGAGAAGCTGAGCATTCCGGCTCTTTGCCAGCTAAACATTTAAGTGTTTGCTTAACCTTAAGCATGAATAGTCCTACTGGTTTAATGTGATTGATGTGCGTGTTTAAGGCTTCCCTGAGTCAGACAGAGATTACTCAGTATCTCCTCGGGGGCAGCTCTGAGTCCAGCAGTGTGTCAGGCTGCTCTAAATATGAGATTCCAGGCCAAATTCTCTTTTAATGTAAGTTAGATACAGCTCCACCAAAACTGGTGGAATTGTACCAATGTACAGGAGTGGAGAAACTGACTTGCAGTGAGTTTCATGGTGACTAAACATGGAAAAAAATGTCATCTGCCAGGCTGCCTTTGGACATGGGATGGTGTACAGTCCTTCCAGAACAATGAGGTTTGATTGTTTTTATATAATAAGCACATTCTTTGTTACACACAGCATAGTTTTTCTTGAAAATTGGCTGGGAGATAAAAAAAAGTGTAATCCCAATTTTTTTCCAGGACAGCTGCAAATCTAATTGACCTGGTGCAAAAAATTAACAGTTTTTTTTTCCTTATAAACAATGCCTTTGACTGAAAAAAAAATTATATATATTTTAATAGGAAAATGTATGAGGATTACATAACTGAGTATAAGGAGATTTTGAAGCAACACCGTGAAAAATACGCAGAAACTGCTCTTGCACAGAAGTACTACAAAAAAAAGAAAGAGCTTGAAGAAATACAAAACCGGATTTTGAAACACTCTGAAAAGTATAAATTGGATGAAGATGCTTCCTCGGATATTCTGGGTACTACTACAACAATACCTTTACAGTAGAGAATAATGGTAGTACAGTGCATATTAAAAACGGTGAACAGAAATTATCTAATTAATTTTCTGCAGTTTCTTTTCAGCTAAAAGAAAGGTCTTCTTTTTTGTTACACCATTTTTTAGGAAAAAAATCTTTAGCAAACTGAGACTTTGAACAAGAATTTAAAATCTATACACTAATATTTGTTCTTCCAACCCACAAAGGTAATGAGGAGACGTCTGCCATTGGGCTTCTGGGAGCAAAAAACTCCTGAAATTACTTCATAACAAGCATCTCAACATTTTAAATTTATTTTTGTTTTTTGTTCATTGCTGTTTTTGGTGGCCATACTGTCTGTTATACTGCTATTTCTGTTATGTGTGCTAAGTAAAGATAAGTGCTACTGGTCTATTAATTTATCTTGCTTTTGTAGAGAAAATTAGATTTGTGAATTAATGGTCTGAAATGAAATTTTATTTCTGCAGAGCTTGTTCCTTTTAAATCCCTGAATGAATGGGCTTTACACATGTATCCTTTATTTATACTATTTATGTAGTTTACAGGCAAGAAAGTTTATATTTATATTTAACATCTTTCTACTGAGAAGTATAGTAATTATTTACAAATTTATTTTTAGAGGGCCAGCATTGGTAGTTCACTGCAAGGAAACTGAAGGACAAACAGTAGTCTTCAGCTTAAATTTATGGCAGCATTTAGAGTAAAGAAAATAAAATTTCACTTAATGATGTAAAAATCTTCGAATCACCAGGTTGGAAAAGACCTCTTAGATCATCAAGTCCAACCATTCCTATTTGCTTCATTAGGGAGGAGAAGCCCAAGTGAAATTAGATTAGAAGACTTGTCTGAGTTGTAAGTTGGAAGGAGATTTTAGATTAAACATTAGGAAGAAATTCTTCACAAGGAGGGTGGGAAGGCCCTGGCCCAGGCTGCCCAGAGAAGTCTTGGATGTTCCATCCTTGCAGGTGTTCAGGATCAGGTTGGATGAAGTTTTGAGCACTTTGGTCCTGTGGGAGGTGTCCCTGGCTATGGTAGGGGGGTTGGAACTGGATGACCTTTCAAGTCCTTTCCAACATAAACTATTCTACAATTCAGTACATTTGTCAGAGCTTTCTCTTCCTCTACCATTTGCACGTATGGTATAGAGTGCTCAGGGATCTGATAGTATCTCTTGCTTGAAAAAACTAATGTCGCTGTATATATTCCCTAACATGAAAGTGCTTCGTCATATCAAAAAACACAGGAAATGTTAAAGCTTGCTGCAGCTGCTAAGCAAGAATCCATTGAACTGCAAAAAGAAGCAGATGAATTAGAAATTAAAATAAATTATTTTAAAAAGGTAACTGTATTTTAATTCTGTTTTATAGAAATAAATTTTCTATATGTAGTTTTGTATACTGCCCTCATTTTCTGAAATGTAAAAGAAGTAGCATATTTTCAAGCACTTGGATCAACAGGATGATTCTAGTATTAGTAATTATGTTCCTTTAACATCACATATGTTTTCTTAGAGAAGAGGGGCACATGAATGTAAAGGCTCTTAAGGCTTGCTTTCTGTTGACCTCAGTTTGCAATGTAATTTCCATCAAGGCACCTTATCACGATGACTTTCATGTGAGCTCAGGAGTGCTGGAGAACACGCTTAAGCATACAGCAGGGCTGTTCCTCAGTGCGTCCTGGGTCTTGAGCACAGAACCTGTGTGGGTCCAACTGGTTTGTAAGGTTTCATTAATATGAATGTGCTTAACTAGATTAGCTTCACAATAAAAATCATGTAGATTAATCCCCCCCCGCCCAATAAACGTGTACATAAATTATACTCAGAGGTAAAACTGCCTGATTTTAGGCAGGAGATCAGAGCAGCTCCACTGACTAGAGGAAACACTCTTTCCAAAGTGATAGTAATAAAAAAAAAAAAAAAGAACTCAGTCAGGACAGCATTTTGACCCTCTCCTCTGCTAGGAGGTAAAAGGTTCTAAGCCTGAGTAGCCCAGTAGGCCAACCTTGTGAAGAGTCTGGTAAGTTTGTAAGTTTTGTATTGTTGCACCTGTGCACTTTGACCTCTCTGGGCTGGATGATCATGTCCTCCATTTATAGATGTATTAGCCAGCACCCCTTCAGCCAGCTCCGCTTCAGCCAGCCCCTCTTCAGTCAGCCCTGGTGGAAGCACATTGTTACAGACTCTATTTCTTAATGTGGTGTGTGCAGTATAAATGTATAGCAAGCAGGGATGTGCTGAATTTATTTATAACTATGAAGGAGGCCATGTAAGGAGGTCCTTGTTTTGAATAGATATGTAGAGGCTGTACTCAAAAACATCCATGTTCATTCCAGTTGCTGCAGTTGGTCCAACAAAAAAATATTGAATCTCTATCCTTGTTCTGCTTGTTTCTTCAGACTATTCTCGCTACAAAACCTCTGCTGCTATGCACAGATTCATCAGGTTTGGAAAACATCTGCAGTCTGTAGCTGTAATTTTTCAAGTTCTTTTGATTTTTATGTTATTTGTTCTTTATCTTTTAAGACATTTGAAAAGACTATGGAAGATCAAAATAATTCCAAAATGATTGAAGGAAAAAATCAGAAAAGTCTAGAGAAGCCAAAGCAGTTTCAAGAAAGGTACACTTAAAATTAATTTCTTTCCTTTGCTTTCATTCAGAGTACTCTCTCTGCGTTTACACACAAAACCTGCTACAAAACACAGATTGTTCCTGAATGATGCCTGGCAAGTTCCTCTAATTCTGGTTACATGATTTACTTGTGTAATTTTAAAAGATTTATGTTTCTTGAGTTTAAAATGGTGGAAAATTTTGATTGTTAGAAACTAAATGTATCTGGAAACATACTATTCAAAAGTATTTTGTAGAAACTTTGCTCCTCACAGCTACTGCTGATGGATCTCTGTGAACAGCTTTGCAAGTCTTGAATACAACTACAGTGACTGCTCAGTCAGAGGTAAAATACATTAACTCTGCTAAACGAATATTTTGGGGAAAATAGTCAGGGTTCGACAAGACATCTGTCTTTGACTCTGAACTAATTAAGAAATTTAACTCTTAATTTGGTTCTTAAAAACAAGCATGAGTTAAAGTTTCATAGACAGGATTATTGGCTTAGTAAGTTAGTCAGTGATCATTTACAACTAGGACCCACTTCAATTTGAGCTCAGTTACAATGACTGAAAATCAGCATCAGGACTATCTTGCATTTATTTGGAATCCTTGTAGATGTTGAAACATGAACCTTAGAGCTGATGCTTTTAGACCACAATCCATGTTAAACTGAAAATATGTCCATAAGGCTTTGTCCATGTGATTTTGCATCATGGTGTGCTTAAAAAAGGAGATTTTTAGGTTTTTAAATGGGGATTATATCTGTAGAAAGGTGTCATTTTAATCAACCCTGAGATCCATTCTATGAGGGATTTGAGGTCTTTAATATCTACTTAACAGACCTATGAATTATTTAGATGATTCCTTTATTTTTGGTGGTTTAGAGCCCTTTCACCCATTCTGCCTTATGTAATCTTTTTGTAACTGGCAAGTCCTAAGAAGCGTAGGGAAGCAAGAAATCCACCTAACAGGTAAAAAAAACAAATGGGAAGCACTCCTTTTGAGTTTTCAAAGAAATATATGTGTGTGTAATCTGCAGAAAGCAAATCACCATTATAAAAGGCAAAGATCTATGCATTGCACATGGAAGTGTAAGAAACATTCAGTCAGGCTCCTGATGGAAAGGAATTCATAGGGTGTATTGCTGGACCTGCCAGCTGTATGTTTACTTCCATGTCATGGAGACCTTAGGTGCTTGTGCCTTCACCCAACATTGTTTTGATTGCGTATAAATAGGTCTTTTTAGTGCTCTTAGTGAAATAATAATTACCTGGCTTGCATCTTGGCTACAAGAAACTGTAAACATTGTGCACTATCCTAACTCACATTGCCTTTTCATCTCTGTAGATGCATTTACATGATACAGCACATGGTGTCAGATCATAACCTGATTATTAATTAGTATGTTTTCCCTAGAGTAAGTTTTAAAGCTTGTTATCTCAAAGGTATCCGTAACATAAAGATTGGTAGCAAATGGCATGAAAATAGTTTTTATAAATCCATGTTTGGTACTAGTGTATTAAAACCAGTCTTCACTAGAAAGCTTAGAAGTATCTATTAAATAATTACCAATTTTTTAAAAAAGTGCATTATTAACCTGTGATTCTAACCTCTGTGAAAAAAAACACAAACAAAAAAACGTGCTTAGCTAATGAGTCAAACTCTTTGCAAACTAAAGGCAACATACAAAGCTGTAACAGCAGAATGTGGGGACCAGAGGCAGGATCTCTTGAGAGCTGTACTGCGATTAGTACATGGTTACTACCAAGCAAAGATAGCTTTGTGAAGAAAAAATTAGATATCTTCATATTCTGCCACAAAAGAAGAAAGAATGAAAGAAAGATAAAGAGCTGTGCTGTGGCTCTCCTTGAACTGATGCAGACCAGCGTGAAAACCACCAGCAACACTGAGGGAAAGAATTAAATAGAGTAATGAAAGCACTGAGATCAATGTACAGGTTACTACTCATTAAATGCTTTAGGGGGCAGCAAGACAAGAAACCAACCCACAACTTAATGAATAGGTGCTTATACATAGGTTCTTTGAGTAGCGTAGTAGTGGTAACTGTGCTTTTAAAAGGCTTGGAAGATGCCACTTTGAATCACTTGTTGCTGGTGAGCTGTTCATTGATTAGGCTGACTGCAAAACTCAGATTCCTCTTCCCAATTCAACTGTTTTCTCCTAACAGTGGGCTTGCATAGTTCACCATTTAAACAGAGAGGTATCATGATTAACATTTACAGTCTCAGAGTTTTCATAAGTTACCAAATAGGTCTCAACCCTTGTGAAGCCCTTGTCTTGATTTCTGAATTTATTACACAGAAAGGCTGAAATCATGAACTGTGGTTTGTCATGTATCATGTTCATTCTCTCTGCTTTTAAGAAATGTTTGTAAGAGTTTTAGTTTCATTATTTTGTAATTGTGGGCTTGGTTGCTTTTTTTTTATTATATATTCATTCTACTTCTGCATACCTAAAATATCTTACATTCCAAGTGAGACATGGTGGATTACTGCAGTTCTTTCACTACCTTAGCATTACAAGTGATGAGATTCTACTGAGCAAAGGAAAAAAAAAATAACATAGTTCTTGGAAAAATGCTTATAAGGCTGCTTCTGGGCATCTAAATGTGAATGTGAATGAAGGCTTAACCCTGTGCTGACCACAACCTCCTAGTCAATTATTAGTTACTTATTATTGAAAGTGTTGCTTCCAAAAGGACATTTTGTCATGCTCTGGGTTAGAATGCTGAACATGGCTTCACCAGAGAGCCTTGTATACACCACATCAGCAAGTGAGATTCTTCATAGGCATAATCAAATATGCTTGATTCCTACAATGAAGATAAAATATTCATCTTCGGGCTTCATAATTCTATAAAGAAGAAATTACTGCTATGGGAATGGAATTTTCCTTAGACTTAAGAATATGTGGGTTTTTTTCTTTGCATCTTAGTAAAAGCATGTTATCTATTGCACAGTATGGATCAAGATAAAGATTTTTTATCTACTCAGATGTCTACTAACAATGAAGTAGAGAAAGAACACAAATGATCTTTCTTGTTACTGCAATTTGGACTATTTTGAGCTTCAGTATACAGTTTGATTTTTCTTTCATTGGTGATTAATTATGTCCGAGTAGATGCACATTGTTTTTTCAGTAGTGTTTTTAGGGAGAGCAGGGAGCAGGTGCATTGCACATGCATGAAGTTTAACTTCAGGCTCTTCCAGAAGTTGTATTACCTAAAAAATATCTATCTTAAGAGCTTCGGAGTCCTGTTTGTAATTTGGCCAATGACACCTCCTTCTGAAAAGATATGCTTTGTAAATGAATGCTTTATCTCATGGACAGTAGGTGGGGTTTTTTTGTCTGCTATGCTTTTCAGAAGCCCATGAAAACTGACTCCAGGAACTTTTAAAAACACAATTTAGCATCCTATGTTCTGTAAAAGAAATGGTTTGTGACAATCTAACTCACCATCTCAGCAGCAGCAGCTTTGTTCAATTCATTCTGAATGATGAATGTGGTGAAGTGGCCAAATAATCCATTTGGAAAAGGTGAAACAGTTTTTGCAAGGGTTCTGTTCTTTGCACTGCGTTTATTTCTCCCTGTTTTCGCACTCTCTGCGTCTTAATTTAAAGATACACTAGCCATATGCACACCTTATTTCCTGTAATACTTGTTCTTGACTTAGGTAACGTCTGTTGTTCCTGTAACTGAAAGAAAAACAGATCTTAAAGAATCTTTTATAATTCCTGGGGTTCTTTTGATTGATCTGTTAGGTGAGATATGGTTTATATAGTTTGTTTGATCTCAGTCCAAGTGTATATGTAACTTTGCAGGTGAAGTTACCCCTTTTCATCAGCTATTTGACTGCAGTGCATTCATGCTTTTATATGATCGCAGTTGTGCATGCTTATTAGTTTAATGTAGTGTGAGATCTGTGTATGTTAACCAGTGCTTCTAGTTTTTTACTTTTTAGTAGTGTTCCTAATTTCACTCCACACTACAAAGTGCATCCCACATTTTATTTTATTTTTAATTATGGAAAATTTCAAGAAGAGCAAAAAAGCTGTCTCAATTATTCATTTGTTATGAACAACGTTGTTTAGCCAGCTATAAACCAGATGTTGCAGCTAAAAGCACCGAGGCCTAAGCAGGAATTCCAGGGAGAAAATAAGATAAAACTCATTATTTTAAAAAATGGCAAATGTTCCTGTGTCAAACAGCCACTTTGCCCTGCATTGTTCTGCTAACCTTTGCCATTCCATGCTGTAAAATCTATTTGCCCTACACTGATTATTAACCCATAAGTGAAAATGCTTGTTGCAGCTTTCTCTTTTGTGTGTATAATGAGTATTCCAGACAATCTCAGAGAGAGTAAAACTGTTTTTTCAGTGAAAATGTGATTTCAGAACTACAATAATGAAGTACTTTGATGAAAGTTTTAAACCTCAAACTACTAATACTTTTTTTTGGCAACACTTCTTACTACATCATGTCTTCTGCCTTCAGTTATGTACTCTGTCTGATATTATTTAAAGGAAACTTCTGTTTTTAGCAATTACTGGAGCTGAAAGAAGTAGAACCACCCTAGCAGCAAGCATGTCTCTTGAAAACTCCACTTATTTGAAGCAGTTGTGTTTTATGACTTCCTTCCTTCTGCAGTTGTTAATTTTTTTTAAATAATTATTTTTTTAGGATATTTGAAGAGAATGAATATCCAGCTTTGCTAAACAAGAAGCATCAGCTGTATAAACCATTACATGTTCCATGCATTCCTCAGAAATTAGTCCAGTCTGTACAGAGTATTAGAATTAAAATGCAAGAAACAGGTGCAGTGTGTTTAATGATCTTTCTGTGAAGATTTTGGATTATTTTTGTGTAAATGAGTGGAAACCATGATAACAAATCTTGCAAACGGCTAGTAATGTGATTGTTTAAGCCACACTTTCAATGGAAGCTGAGTACTTAACCTGTCTGTCTGTTCCAAAAATCTCCTGTGTCTGATTTGTCTTATATGTGCGATGAGGTATACCTGACGCGTAGTGCCAGAAAAATTCATAATATATCTTTAGTGCTGTTTGCATAAACATAGCAAATGTTAGCCAAGTATTATTTGCAGTAAATTGATACTTTCATATTTTGTCTTAATTTTCTTTTATCTCTTTATCAACAGCAAAATTTATTATCTTTGTTTCCAAGTTGAGTTTAATAGTGATGTACTTTGGATACTTAGTTCTATTGATAGTGCTAAGTAATATTTGCTAATCTAGGGATAGAAGAAAAAGAAAAACCAATGGAACTTTCAGTGGTGACTAGCAGTTCCTCCAACCTTGCTGAAGAATCATCACAGGTATGCAGCTCTCTCATTGGTTAAAACATGGCAACTTATAATCTATTTTATGTGGTTCTTCAAATGTAAAGCACTTCAAACATAGCTGGTGAACCATAGAACCATAGAATTGTTTGGTTGGAAAAGACTTTTGAGACCATCAAGTCCCACCATACCTGTCCACTACTAAACCATATCCCTGAGTACCACATCTGCATGTCTTTTAAATACCTCCAGGAATGGTGACTCCAGTGCCTCCCTGGGCAACGTCTGTCAGTGCCTGAGAACCCTTTCAGTGAAGAAATTTTTCCTGATATCTAACCTGAACATCCCCTGGTGCAATTTTAGGCCATTTCCTCTCATCCTATCACTTACCATTTGGGTGAAGAGACCAGCACCCACCTCCGTACAAACTCCTTTCAGGTAGTTGTAGACAGTGATAAAGTCTCCCCTCAGCCTCCTTGTCTCTAGGCTAAGCAATCCCAGTTCCCTCAGATGTTCCGCATGGAATTTTTTCTCCAGACCCTTCACCATCTTTGTTGTCCTTCTCTGGACGTGATTCTGCTCCTCAATGTCCTTCTTGTAGTGCGGAGTCCAAAACTGAACACAGGATTCAAGGCGCAGCCTCAAGGATGCCAAGTACAGGGGCATAATCGCTTCCCTGGTCCTGCTGGTCACACTGTTTCTGATACAAGCTAAGATGCCATTGGCCTTCTTGGCCACCTGGGCACACTGCTGACTCATGTTCAGCCACCGTCTACCAACACCTCCAGGTTTTTCTCCTCCAGGCAACTTTCTCTTCTCCAAGCCTGTAATGCTGCACAGGGTTGTTGTGTGCCAAGTGCAAGACTTGGCACTTGGCCTTGTCAAGCTTCATCCTGTTGGTTACAACCCAATGGTTTGAAACTGTATTTGCTGGGCAGAAGCTCGGGGAAGTTTCTATGCCAAAGTCTTTCTTTATAAGGGACATCCCACTGGGTCTATTTTAACCCAAATTTTAATGAACAGCAAAAATTGTCAAGTAAAAATTTAACAGAATCACCTGTGATTTTTCTTAAGAATTTCAAGAGAACTGAAGGATGGAATGAATCACTAAATGATTTAGAGCGGAGCCTAAAGATAAGGCAACATGAAGGGCAGTGGTAGTCTGAGTGGAGCAAGACCAGAAGAAATGTCAAGAAATTTAGATTTGTGGCTGGTGGAGGAAGCTGGACATGATGAGGATGCTAGAAGGGCTGTTACCAGGGGAATCCATGAATGAGGATGGGAGACTGGGACCTAGAATTGCATCTAGAGAATAGGGGGAAGGAGCAAGTCAAAGGTAAGGGCACTTTAAGAAAGGGTGACAGCAACAGAGAAAAGAAGTTGGAGTCTGATGAAAAATAAAAAGTTTGGAAGAAAGTTGTTATGCTCCAGAAAAGGTGAGCTGTAAACTACTGGCAGATGCATTCTGCATAACCAGCCCTTTTGTCCCACACCCCAATTTGAATTAATTTTACAAATTAAAAGACAAACCAGAAACAGCATCTCTCTGTGAAAGAATGTGTCATCTGATACTGAGGTATAGGCTCCTGCTGTCACTCTGCCTTTAGGGCACAAACACTCTACATACATGTACGAGTTAAGGCTTCTGAGCTGATGAAAATCTGTGAGGCAGGCATATTTCCATGTTTTCTACAGTTTTTCAGTCCACACAGGAGACATAGTTGCTGCTGACGTATTCCTTCACTTGCTTTTGGAGGTGAAGACAAGCCTGGTTCCAGCCTTTTCAATGTATTTTCCAACCAGAAGCAACCTGGCTGCAGTAGTAGAAAACCTGTATAAAGCTGGCAAATTATGTAATGTTATTTGTGTGCCAAAAAAAGTTAATAATTCACTTCCAATCATCAATGCTGTGGATGTTACTTTATAAACTATTACAGAAGTTGTTTTGGATTTCATACTGTTGGAATGTAAAGCAAAGATAAGCAAAAAAAAATTATGTTCCTTGACCCCTAAAGAAGGGCTAAAAGAGGGAATGTTCACAATCTAAGGGGAAATCAGAGTGATATTGCGAAGTAACAATTTCATGTGCTGCCTCATTTGAATTTTTTCCTATGTTTCAGATGGTTATTGACACTGTAGGTACTGATAACACACAAATTGCCCAAGTCCAATCAATAGCAAGCTTACAAAACAAAATGCAATTCAGGTAACTTTTATTTAATAATCTAATTTTGATTCTTGAGGTTAAAGTTGATGGAAATAATCCATATTCAAGCAAATGATAATTTTTGTCGTTTAGACTGCAAGTTCCTCTGAAGCAGATGACTTCCAATCAACAGTTTGGAAGTGACAATGCAGTAGTAGGTAAACTACCAGTATTTTTTTTTCTGATAGGATGCGTAGTTACTGTATGCTGGATCAAATAAATACAAAAGAGAAAATCCCTGGGGGCTATATTTCGTTTCGGTATTAAGGGAGCTACCATTTGTATTCCCTTTCCACTGTGGTTTCTGTGGCCTTCGGCAGCCTCGCTGGGGCCTTGAGCAGCCTGGTCTAGTGGGAGGTGTCCTTGCTCATGGCAGGGGGATTGGAACTGGATGATCTTTAAGGTCCCTTCCAACTCAAACCGTTCTATGATTATTTAATTCAAAGTTTGTGTATAACAGGCATGCAGGATACTAATTTAAACAGAGGTTGAACTGCTTAGTAACTTGGGAGTCATTCTGCTTTGACCATTGCTAATGAAGGGAACCTTCCAGCATCTCTTATAAATCCATGCTCTAGTCTCAAATTACTTGGGTAAAATGAAATCCAGTCTGAAAATCTGCCCAGAAGGCATGAGAAAAGGAGAATAAAAGGGATATAATGAACTCAATAATGTAGGGATACTGAAGCATCATACAAAGATTATTAAACATGAAAATTAACTTGAGATATGCATACAGAATGCTTACAGAAACAAAATGGGATAGTTACAAATACACCTACAATTTTTGAAATCACAAGGCACTGAGCTTCCATTTAAATAATTTTTTTTAAATTCTGCCAGTTTAGATTATCTATCCCGACACACAGGACGCATTACACATTTTGAAGCTTAGAGCAGGAAGTCTGATAGCAGTCTTCTCATTTCCCATCCTGGATTTCGCTCAGTCCTTTAAGATGCATTTCATCAGTGTCATATGAATGTGCTTTTTATATTGTTTCCACTTGGTTTCTATTGACTGCTATCAGCACACTCAGAGGGTAACAGCTGGATTAGACAAACACAGCACTCTCAGGGAACAATAGCTGGGTTCGAAGAAAACACCAAACCACGTGAAGCAGCCTGAGCATGGCTGTAATGACAGTGAATGAGTGGCAGAACAAGGGGGAACAGTTACGGATGTAGCCACAAACTGGGTTATTGCTAAAACTACAGCCAAAACACTTCCTTGTCAATACCAATAGTAATGCCAAGTTAGTACAACTTTTTCAAGGATTCTTTTCCACAACATAATTTTTTTATTAATCCCTTTAAAATGCTGTTATAATACAAGCAGAGCTGTCTTTTCTGTATAGACAACCAAGAGGCCAAACGTGATGATAAAGAAGCAGATGAGCCAAAGGAGTCTTCATATACACCTCAGGTAAGCAAAGCCTTTCTTATATTGTAAGGAGTTATTTTGTTTAGAGTAGTTGAAGTATCTTGACATGTTTGAATCTCTAGGCAAGAGGTAAGTCTCAAAATCTGGTCCAGAGAAGAGCAACAAAGCTGGTGAAGGGGCTGGAGAACAGGCCTTACAAGGAACGGCTGAGAGAGCTGGGGGTGTTTAGCCTTGAGAAGAGGAGGCTGAGAGGAGACCTCATTGCTCTCTACAACTACCTGAAAGGAGGTGGTAGTGAGGAATGTGATGGCCTCTTCTCCCAAGTGACAGGGGACAGGACAAGAGGGAATGGCCTCAAGCTCTGCCAGGGGAGATTTAGGCTAGACATTAGGAGGAAGTTTTTCACAGAAAGGGTCATTGGGCATTGGAACAGACTGCCCAGGGAGGTGGTTGATTCACAAGTGTTTAAGGCATGGTGTTTAAGTTATGGTTGGACAAGGTCCTGAGGGATATGGTTCAGTGTTTGATAGGAATGGTTGTACTCGATGATCTGGTGGGTCTCTTCCAACCTGATGATTCTATGATTCTAGGATAAATTTAATTGCTTATTCTAAGGCGCCCCAACAGGTATGAAGCCAGTCAATGCCTTCTGATTACTCTTCATCACATCAGTGTTCCATGGGGTTTTAAGTTACCTTAAAAATAGGCTTTTTAGCATGAGTACCCTATGCACATCCTAGTTTTTGTATGAATTGATGTATATAATATTCGTTCACTTGAGCCAATGAAACATTTAAAAAATATTTGTGTTTGAAACTTGTTTCTAAAACCTCCTCATTTCCTACAAAACCTTAGCAAATAGGCTCTGTGCTGGTTACAGAGGCTGTGTGGCTCCTTTTGTGCTGCTTTTACTCTCTGTGCCCAAGTGTGAGATAGAGCTTGCTGTGCCATAATATTCACACCAGTTGTGTGTACAGCTTGCATGTACAGGCGACACCGAGAGGTGCTTTAACACCATTGAGCAGCAAAGCACCGCACAGCTGCTGGTTCACCAGCAGGGTGGGGAAGAGAATCAAAAGGGGAGCAGTACAAAAACTTGTGGGTCGAGATAAAGATAATTTAATAGGTATGGCAAAGGACGTACACGCTAGCAAAACAAAATAAGGAATTCATTCACTACAGGCAGTTCTTTAGCCATTTCCAGGAATGCAGGTCTTCATCATATGGAGCGGTTACTTGGGAAGACAGATACCCTAACTCCAAACATCCCCCTCTTCCTCCTTCTTCCCTGCAGCCCTTATTGCTGAACACAACATATGGTGTGCGATATCCTGTTGGCCAGTTGGGATCAGCTGTCCCAGATGTTTCCCCTCCCAGCTTCTCATGCACCCTCTGCCTGCCTGCTGGTGGCCTGAGGAGCAGAGAAGGCTGTGACTCTGTGTAAGGAATAACTGTTCAACAATAACTACAATATCCCTGTTTTACCAGTGTTGTTTTAATCGTGGATCCAAAATGTAGCACCATTCAAGTTATTAGCTCTCAGCCAAAGGCAGTATACAAGATCAAGTTTGATCATCATCTGGTTAGCTCACTACAAGGTGATGCCTGCAGGAAGTTGGTGGAGAAGAATGTCTTTAAACCAATACTGAGTCTGGTGGAAATTGTCCCACAGAATCCAAGTGTATGTTCTCATTTAACATTTTCTGAGGAAGGGGAAACATCTCAGTCAACTGAAACATACACTGATGGTGATGTTCCTTCATTTCACCAGGGAATATGAAGAGGATTATAGGGTGACTTTAGGCATTATGCTAACATATACTTTAGAGTGAAATAATTCTTTCATACAAAATCAGTATTTTCATCCAGTTCTTGAGTTTCTTTGTGTTTTGGATGAAGATTTTCATATATTGTTTCAATGGAAAGAAGTCTATTTTAAACTAGATAAAGTTATAGTTTTAAGTATGATGAATATGACACTGTTAGCATTTTATTAAAATTGTTTTATTTTCATGAGAATAAAAACATCTAGCTAACCCTAAAACATAACGACTATGTATATAGGTAAATGGACTAATGATAATTTGGTAAATTTTACATGCAATCAACATTATTGTCTATTTCTTTTAATAGGACATACATCCATTTTTCGAGTCAAATGAATACAATCCTGACACAGCAGATGAAAGCACAGAACACTTTTTAAGAGCACCAGAAACACCTCAGTTTGGAGAAACACGTGACTTGAAAGGGAAGAAAACCCTGTTCCCTAAAACATCTCCGTTTGACTTGTATGATTTCAGCTCTTATTTTGATTTTGAGTAAAGTTGTACTGACGTTTATAGTAGAAACCTTTATGCTGTTTTTTAAAGATATTATAGCAAGAATTCTCCATAAAGCTCTTCTGTAAATATGTTTTTGAGTTATGCTAGGTAATTAATTAGCTTTTATTCTTAAAGTATCATTTTGACTTGAAGTATGACTCTTAGAAAGATATGAGATTCAGGTTCTTTGTAGTTCCTTTGCTAAAATTGTTGCTTTTTTCTGCAATAATATTTGTCATACCAATTTTCATCTTTAAGAATTTTAGTAAAAGCTAGGGAATTGGTAAGAATACCACCGCACTTTGCTTTGAAGAGGTGTGTTACCTGTTCAGTTTTGCAAGAAGAAATTATTGTTGGAAGCTACAGGAATCTAAAAAAGTGACAAACCAGAAAAATTAAAAATAGAGAAAAAAAGGTAATCCATGCACTTTTAAAAATGATTAATGTAGTTTCTTCCTTTCTGTCTTCACAACATTCACAGTTTAGATTGTGAAGAAGGAACATCAAAATCTCCTGCTTTCTTTTCTCTCATGAACTTCTCCCAGAGGTCACCTGGCTTTAATTTGTTTGATTCTTCTGTGTTTGGGGCAGAAAATTCATCTGAGGAGGTAAAAATTAGGATATACTTGAGAATATTATTAAATACACTTGAGAATATTAAATTCCCACAAAGCAAAGTATGCTAAGAAAACAGCACTGACAGTGAGTGAGGTTTTCAGATTGGTTGCAGTTGTAGCAAATAATTTTATACTAGCTTGCTCAATTTTAGGTTTGATATCTTTTGAAAATACTTATCTCTTTTCCTGGTGACCCCCTTGTGATAAATTCTGATCAGCTATGGATCTTTTCCATATAGGCAAGATTGGGTCTTTTTTAAATATACAGGTGATTCACAAAAAGGCTTCTGGATCAGCATTTGCAATGCAAAACCTCAGGTACTCTGGCAGAACTCACAACCCACGTGCCTCTTGTGTGTGGTCCTGTCTTCCTGAAATGGGGAATCAAGTACTTAAAACTATATTTTTCCCACCTCCATTTTTCAAAAAATGCAGAACACTGAGCAAAGGAAGAAAGGACTGCCTGTTAGGATTATTGACTAGCAGCTATGGATCGGTTATACTTAAAGAAAGGAGATAAGTAGGCAATCGACTGGAATAGGGAATGGAATTCAGATCTTCCTTTTTCCTTGCAGGTTTCCTAACTGCAGTGCTCTGGAGTAATTTTTACTCTACTGGGCTAATGGATATCTGGGTACTCAGAATAGATGTGTACCAGTGTGTAGTGCAGTGCTTAGGGATGACTCTCTGGAAAGTCGGTTCAAACACTTCTATGAAAATAAGGAATTTGAAACCAGATATCTCCTGTTTCAGTGGGTGTGCTCAGCCTTGAAGTTACCAGATGAAAGCTGAAGGACGGAAGAGGGAAAGCACTGTTTTATTTTGTGTTCAGCAAGATATGTTAAGTTGATATCACAGAATCATAAAATGATTTGAGTTGGAAGGGAGCATAAAGATGGTTCGGTTCAACCTCTCTAGCCTCAGTTGTGTGTAGGAAAGGATAGTTTGGCAAGCAGTTTGTGAATTGTTTAGGAATGAGATAGGTGTTAAGCCATCTAGTGCTGTCAGAGCTCACACTATTTCACATCTACTCAGTGGCAGAAAGCAAGAATTTACTAGCCTGTAACAGTCCTGTGGGGTTCTCTAAAGTTAGATGGGAGTTCTGAAGGACTTAAATAGCTATTATAAATCTAGCCTAAGAACTCTTCTCAAGAGGGAGAAGTGGTTATTCTGCTACTCTTTCTGGCAATATTAGGTCCTACTCAGTAGGCAGTAATTTTGTTGGTGCCTAGAGATTTTCCGAAATGTGACAGGATGAAAGAATACTGGATCTTTTCAGTTTAAAAAACAGCAGGAAGACACATTAGATTTTGGTCTGTTCTCAGTCCAGTGTGGTTTTTTAGAAGAATGGAAGGAGTGTGTTTGTAGACGTAAGCAAACATCATGAAACCTATCTTATCAGCTTACCTTGAAACTTTAGGGACTGATATATACATTTAAAAGCAGATTTTGTGAAGATTATTAACCTTCATTGGGACAATGTCTTAGCAAAGGCTAATGATCTTATTACATATCAGCATTAGAGCTTATCTTTTGTCTTTCTTATTTGTTAAATAAAATGACTGTTTACATTTCAGATAGAGGAAAGTTATCCTGTGGGAAACTTGAATGTCTTGTCCCCACAAAAAGATACAGGTAAGTCTGAAATTCAGCACTCTCTGTGTGCTTGTGGGACTGACAAGCTCATGATACTGCACCTTTTGTTGTCTGAAGGGATGTTCATTCGTGACACTGTAGTTCAGTGGTTTGTTGTGTTTGTTTTCTCTTTGTCTAGACGAAATCTTTCCCTTCATGTTTGACTTCAAATGTATGAGATGTCATGAAAAAAGAAGCTTGACAAAGAAAGAAATAGGGATAGCGTTAGGGAGGTTTGGAGCAAGCAGAGAAGACCAGCAAGGGAGAAGTATTTTAGTGACATAGCTTTTTCACTGATGAAAAGAACATTTCTAATTGAAAAAGCCAAAATAATCAGTAAATACTACAATTTAACTTGCCACCTTAGTGTTGGAAAGCATACATCTGTTGAGTTTTTTACCTCTCTAAACTAAATGAAAATAAAGTTTACATTTGATTAAAGAAATCTTGATAGTAAATGGACTTCCATCAGTTTAAACCATCAGAGGAACACAATGCAAGAACAGCACGAGGAAGAGAGAGGAATATCAGACTTAATAAAGAGTATCTTTCACTCATACAAAGGAGCCATACACATTTACACATTTAGTGTGAAATTCTGGCTTTAGTGAAATGAAAAGCAAATTTTTTTCACGATATCAAGAGGATCAAAACATACTCCTGATCAAACACTTTCCAGAAGGGAGCTATAATTTACTCTTTTTTGGGGGGTGTTGCAGCAAGTGCAAAGCTACTTTTTTTAAGTGGATGAATATTAGGTTGTATGCATATGTAACCATGGTAGGGAAAATCTCATGAATTTTGTGTTACTAAATATAAAACTCAGGTGTTTTTCTGTCACTAGCTTTGCTTCTCCAAGTATTTCAGTGGTTGAGTGCTTTGTTTTGTAGAGAAGCAAGAATTTGCAAATATGTATTGTTTTACAAAGACCTCTGTTGCTTAGTATTCAAGATATTTCACCCAGCATATCGTGTAGAAGTGATTTCTTGCTCTAAATCATTCAAGTACTTCACAATCCATTCTATGTAGATTCTAATAATGCCCTTCTGAAGTATCATTTCTAGTGAGGAAATAACACAACTGTGGGCTGACGCTCAGCAGGATGTTGGGACTATAATGTTATTGCAGAAACATTATGCTGAATGCAATATTCTTTCAGTAAGATTTAGTTTAATAATAGATGCAATATCTATTCCATATAGGAAGCTTGTTTGGGAAATCAGAAAGTGAGGATGCCTTTACCTTTCCCTTCTCATCGGAATCGACTTCTCATGCATTTGGAGATGGAAAAGATGACTTTAGTTTTCCATTTGCATTTGGACAGGATCAGAGATCATCACAGCCTCCTTCTGTGAAAGGTTTTCATTCTTCTTTGGAAAATACAAAGCCATTTACATTCTTTTGAATACCTTTGACTTCCTTTTAAATTCTTTTCCTACTTAGCCTTGACAAATGTTTACAGTTTCTTAAGTTAAAATACAAAGCATTTAATCTTCTCCTTTCATGTAAGAAAACATTATTGCAGTTGCTGTTCAAGCAAGTGCATGTTCGTCAAGTGTATGTGCTTTGACATGCGGCTTTTATTTTTCTTATTTATTTTATAAATGTGTCGTTCTCATTAAACGTTATGTTACGCTCTTGCTAAATTGGTACTTACAAGCAGCAGAAGTATCATTTTAAGGTAGTGTGTCAAGTTATTATCTGTGAGAGAGCATCTGAACTTCTAGGTGAGTACTTTCAGCCTGATGTAAACTGAATAATTTGCGTAGAAAGTGTTTGTAACTGTTGATTGGAGCAACAGAAGCTGAATTTGAGTTAAAGGCAGTGTTCTTAAATTAGCTGTTACACACTGAATGTTTATAAAATCTTGAAATAAACATTTTTGGACATTTAACTTAAAGTTTTGTAGGTATTTCTTCATATCTAATCTGAAATAGTGTTGCAATTATAATACTTCGTATTTCTACTTCTGTCCCTCTAAGTTGAAACTCTGAAAGCAAGTTCTTTCCTCTTTATCAAGTATATTTCATAAAAAGATACAAAACCAGACAGTTCCCAAAGTCTAATTCTGGCCAGTACAAGTGTATCCATCAGTTCTCCAAAAATATCTTTCCTTATGGAATGACTGGCAGTTCTGAGCCACTGCAGCACTGTGCCCTGTGTATCCCTCAGCATCATCTTCTCTAGAACCAGCAGTTCCACATTTTCTGGCCTTTGAAGAAAACCCCAGCTCACTTTGGAGTTATTTTTTTCTCTTACATGTGAAACGCAGGTTACTAGCTTTTCATAGAATCACCAGGTTGGAAGACACCCATCGGATCATCGAGTCCAAACATTCCTACCAAACACTAAACTATGCCCCTCAGGACCTCATCCACCCATGCCTTAAACACCTCCAGGGAAGGTGAATCAACCACCTCCCTGGGCAGCCTATTCCAATGCCCAATGACCCTTTCTTTGAAAAACTTTTTCCTAATGTCCAGCCTAAATCTCCCCTGGTGGAGCTTGAAGCCATTTCCTCTTGTCCTGTCCCCTGTCACTTGGGAGAAGAGGCCATCACCCTCCTCTCTATAACCTCCTTTCAGGTAGTTGTAGAGAGCAATGAGGTCTCCTCTCAACCTCCTCTTCTCCAGGCTAAATAACCCCAGCTCTCTCAGCCGTTCCTCATAAGGCCTGTTCTCCAGCCCCTTCACCAGTCTCGTCGCTCTTCTCTGGACTCGCTCCAGAGCCTCAACATCCTTCTTGTGCTGAGGGGCCCAGAACTGAACACAGGATTCAAGGAGTGGTCTCACCAGTGCTGAGAAGAACCTCCCTGGACCTGCTGGTCACACCATTTCTGATCCAAGCCAGGATGCCATTTGCCTTCTTGGCCACCTGGGCACACTGCTGGCTCACGTTCAGTAGGCTGTCAACCAACACTCCCAGGTCCTTCTCCTCCAGGCAGTTTTCTAAACAGACCTCTCCTTTTGAGATTTCTTGTGAGTTTATAAGGGACATTTGGTTTCTCAGTCACTTACTGTGAGGTAAACAACCTGCCTGAGGGCAGGCAAGAAAGAGGCTGAAATGGAAATAAAGAATATAAAGAGGAGACAACATGATTCAGCAGAATTCATGGAAGGCATTTCAAATGCATAAACTAGTCAGAAGGGCACATGGTCTGACTGGAACAACTTGACAAAAAGCATCCTCTCAGTATAATCTACAGTCTTCCAATAAAATACCAAGAGTCCAAAAGGGAGCAGAGCCTCCTTCTCCTTGCTTACCTGCAAACCCCTATGTGACCAAAAGCTTGGTTACCTATATCACTGCTAATTTTCTGCCAAACTTGTAAATGCCCTGGGGCTATTTTTGTGCAGCCCGGCTTCTCCTTAAATACTTGTGCCTAGAGATTAGTGAAAGTTGGAATTTTTTTACTGGAGAGGAATTCAGGAAGTTTTAATGAAGTGCTGCTGAGATCCAGCTAATAGGAAGGGAGAAAGATGGGTTTGGTAGACTTTATGTTTTCCAAGTACGAGTTTCCATGTTGATTTGTTTTAAAAAGCTTTCCTATTTTACTGCAATACCTCACAATCTGAAAAAGGTAAGCTGGAGGCAAGTTTGAGAATCTGTCTTTGCTATTTGAGGTAGTGTTTTAAGGTAAGCTACGGGCAGATATTCTGGGATCATTTAGAAAGCTGGAAATGACAATTTTGTTTGCTCAGTTATTCCATACCTGAAGCTTGCTCTCCTGTGTTTTCATCAATTCTGTCATCTGTACCTGTGACACTGCAGTCCTGTAGTCAAGGCTGCTGACTGAAGTGGGAGAAACCGTACTTCTAGGTTTTGCTGGCTGCTTACTTACACACATTGGATAGGCTGGTTAATAACAAAAAAGAGAAAACTGCTTTAGAAAAGGCAACCACTTAGTATTTGGAATACTTTCCTGAGACTTAAGAGCATGAACCACGTATAAACATGCACTGAGATTTTTCATTTGTATCTGTCAAATTCTGCCTAAAAATGATCCCTTGTTTTTACGCCTATAAAGTCAATAGTAGAGCTGTTGATGAATTGCTGACACTAGTGTGTGTCACATTGGCTAATGTAATGTAATGTAGTGTAGTGTAATGTAATATACCTGCCTGACCACATCCACTTCTGGTCTGAAAGACACTACTGACTGAGATCCTCTTGTCAATGTAGCAAGGGCTGCTTGAGAGCAAAGTGCTGTTTGTTTATTACCATGTATCATGTGCAGTTATTCCCCCATGGTGCAGACACAGCAAATGAACTGAGCACTGGTCCCTCACTCCTCAACACAGATTCAGTCAGTTTGATTTGTACAACTGTGGAAAGTGTGGGAAGGTGACTTAGCTTACTTGACTCCCATAGATAGGAACATATATTACACACATGACTACAACTTAAATAGAGCTGGTAACTTCCAGCAGCGGGATAGCAATGGCAGCTGGGAGCTGTAATCTCTTAAAAGCAGTGCAGCTGTCTGCAAGTACTAATGTGGTTATATGGTGTCCTTCTCCTGTGAATCCTTGGAGGTGGGGGTTGCCTTTCTCTTCTGTCCTTGTCTTTCATTTAGTAAAAGAGTTCAGGTTCACAACTGAGCCCTAAGGTAATAACAATAAAAAACCTCTCTGAAATAGGCAGAGCATGGATTTGACTTTGAATCGTATATGAGTATCCTAACCAGAAGTCAAATATTTATTTAGGGCCCTGATATTGTCACTGTTCCATATCAGTTTTTAATGATATATTTGACAGAAAACATTTAACTTGAAAATTCCTTGTAAAAGGTCATGTACTACCCAGCACTAGGTCAGTGCGCATTAAGTACCTTATGTTAGGAGATTGGTAAGAAATACTATGACCTTTGTGTAAATAAAGTTTTTAGTTTGCTGAATACAGTTTTCGAACAGAGAGGAATAAAATTTACACTCTTGCCTGCTGCTGCCAGGAGGAAAACCCCAATGCCTAAGGTTTCTTTCTCTCAGAGAAATGATACCTATAGGGAGATGTCATTTTTCTGTCTGGAAATAACACAAAGACCGTTTCTCCACATTTGCCTTGTGGTATAAAATGGTCTTCCTGTAAAAAGAAATCGTTACCATTTACAAGGTGCTGTAATGCTTTGACTGGAGTCCTATCTGCTACTTTACTGTTAATTTTGCTGATGTATGAATGTAAAACGTACTTATAAGCACTCCAGGATATTTGGTTAACAAATAAGCAACAGCTGGGCAGGTTTGATGCTACAATATTAATTTTGAAACTAGGAGGTAAAACCTAATGGAATGACATCCAGCAGTTGTGGGATATAGCGTTTATTTTAATGTAATGCTGTTTCGTGAATTCATGTGCCACCTATGATAGAAAATCAGATATTCATCAGACTGTTCCCACTCAAAAATTGGATTTCTACTTAAGAGTATTTTATTAATTTTCTGTAACTTCAGTCTAAGTCTGTCAAATTAGAGCAAATATGCACAACAGAGCATCCTTTAGGACAGATTTCATTGTAATACTTAAGGTAATCAAGCCACAAGAGTTGCTTAATTTGATGTCAGAAAACCTGTTCAGTGTTCAAGTATTAGTGGGACACGTGTTAAAGTCGATTCTTCACCATATCAGATTTTCAACAGTAACATTGTGTGAATACTTTGGGGGAAAATAGTAGATATCAAACTTATCAGTGTAGACTCATCTTGTGTAATACATCACTCATTTAATGTGTAATATATCAAAAGCAACCAGAAAGCTCGGTTGGAAAAATTGCAGTGATACAAGTTGTACAAAACTGAGCTACAACCTGCAGGGTTCATTAGAGAATATTAAGTGTAAGCAGTGGTTCTGCTTCTAGCTAGCTGTTAAATTAATTGTAGGGTACAAAAGATATCACCTGGACCTTCAAATATCAAACAATTAATTAACACTTTTCCTCACAATTTAAGAAAATTACTGCTCTCAACCCCACGGAAATTCAGCACATGATTGTCTGCCCAGTTTAGGTCTAATACAAAGAAAGAATTTATTTGTAACTTTTTTATTTCAAGTCTATAATCATAATTAGAACTTGACATTGAAGTAGGGGGGTATCACTGCATATGGGTTGGTAAATGCAAACTTTGGGGGCGGGGATGAAGAATCGTTGCACCGTAAGAAAACAATCTTACACTATAGCATTAATACGCTTAAGCATTTCAAGGAAATAAGCTTTAAGTGCTACTTATTGTAACAGATTGGAATGTGTAGACTTACAGTATTAGATGGCAGTAATCTCCCCAGTGCGAGGCTGATTGCAGGGGTAGCAAGAGTTGGCTAATCCTTTTTGGCCAATGGCATAAAACAAGGATTAGTTTTTCATTTACTGCAACTGAGTGGGTCATTAGGATCCAAAGACACTAATGAGCCTGAACAGGCAATTGGATTCTGGTTTCAGAGTTATGGGCTAGTTTAAAAGGAGATGATTGTGACGTTTAATGATTTAAAAAGTGATGTTTCAGTGACCTTTTCCTGAATAAAAGTGAATGAAGGATATAACCGTGGAACACAAACCTGAAATGTTGACTTTTTCTATTGGAACTTGAGTTGTTGCCAGATTTGTTGCCTTAGAGGCTGAATGGCTCATTTAGAAATATCTCCGTTGCCTTGCTTTTATGTTCTGCTCTTGATGTCTCCAGAGTTGACACAAGTCACATGCAATCAAGTCTATATTCCTGGTGGACAGGCACTGTCCTAATATTCTCTGACTCACACTCAGGTTGTTTGCAGCTCAGCAGTTCTGCTTCCAGACACATCACTTTGTGTTCTGATGCTAACATCTTGCTGAGAAATTGCCTCTTGGCACGCTCTTTCTTGAATCCTGTACCTTGCTTGATTTGATGTGAAGATGATGCTCTTTTTAGCACTTGCAATGTGTTACCTTTGGAAAGGTAATTTTTTTCCTCCACCTTGCTACATCCCGTATTTTCTTCTTTTTGGTAATCACTAGAATTCAGCAATAACGGGTAGTTTCCATTTGGTTTCATTCAACTCAAAAGATGCTGCCAAAGTGATATGAAAAGAAATATCAAAGGATGGATATTTCCATTCTATTAGAATGTTTAAACATATAAAAAAGGTTAAATATTTTGACTGTTATGACTCCTCAGGAGAATAATGTCAAATGTTTTAATAAAAATGAAGTTAGTTTTCCACATTGTACCACAGTTCCCAAAACATCCATAAAATTATTTAACGCAGCACAAGACTTATTCTGTAATCCTCTGAGACTTGGATTGGGGTAAATCAGGAAAAGAAGTGTACGGTTAAGTAAAAAAAGTTCTTGCTAGTGGGGAACCAGCTGTTGTGACAGGTGGAAGCTTAGTGGTTGACAGTCCATACTGAAACTCAGTTAGGAGCTTGCAGTTCTTCTCTGCTCCCTTCTGCTGTAGTAGGACTGCCTTGAGCTAAGTGTGGTCTCTTGCTGCTTTCTTCTTTTTCTTGAGGCACACATTTGGTTAGTTTTATGATTTCCACAAAATGCATCAGTGATGGTGCTCACTGCCATGGCTGCAAAAGGCTCGTTTCCATAAGCTATGAGTACCAGAAACGGTTAAAAATTTTTCTTAACAATTATCCACAAAATCATTTGTAGCAATGTTTCTGTTATATTTCAGGGAAGTGCCAAGTTTTTTGAGCTCTCTAGCCATTAGCCAAGCAGGACTGGTGTGCACCGCATTTTCAAATCATACTACATGGGTTGACAAATGTCACCAGATGAAACACGAACTCTAAACTGGTTTTTCTTTTTTTGCCTTGGGAATCTTACTTGGCCAGTTGCATTTCTTGCTCCTACATATATTGAAGGAATTACCATACTCAGCCACACATTTATTTTTCTCCCTCACAGTTGCAAGAGGCTCTCAGGAATATGCTGCTTATTACCACTGCAGTTTTAGAGGTGAGGTGTTTATCTAACCTGATCACCTGTGCTCATTGCAGATGCATTGCTTGCTACTACTCTTGTTTTGTTGTAAGAAGAGTTATGCAAAACATAGCTTCTTAGATTTTTTTTTTCCATCTTGAACTAATACTTGTGGCTCATCCTGAGAGGCCAAAGAGGTCTGATAAGAAAAGATGTAAATCACAGATTATGTGGAAAACCAACAATAAACCTTCCAAAGTGCTTTTAAACCCATGATGGCCATCCATACAGAGCACTTAAAAGAAACAGTTTCTTCAAAATAGGTCATGACTTCACACAAACTTCCACTTTACCTTGGATCGTGCTTTTACCAAGATACAAAAAAATAGCCAGTATCTTTGCTTAGCATTGTGATCACAAAACCAGTGTGATACCTGTTGAATAAACACAAAAGGCATCTTGACCTGTATCAGAAACAGGGTGACCAGCAGGACAGGAAAGTGTTTGTGCCTCTGTAACTGGCATTGGTGAGGCCACACCTTGAATCCTGTGTTCAGTTTTGGGCCCCTCAGTACAAGAAGGACATTGAGGGGCTGGAGCGTGTCCAGAGAAGAGGAACAGAGCTGGTGAAGGGGCTGGAGAGCAAGCTTTATCAGGAGCGGCTGAGGGAACCAGGGTCATTTAGGCTAAAAGAAAGGAGGCAGAAAGGAGAATTTATCACTGTCTAAAATTACCTGAAAGGAGGTTGTAATGAGGTGAGTGTGAGGTGGCTGTTGGTCTCTTCTCACAACTGACAGGCGATAGGATGAGAAGAAATGGCTTCAAATTGCAGCAGAGGAGATTCAGATTAGACATTAGGAAAAATATCAGGCACTGGCAGAGGCTACTCAGGGAAGTGATTGAGTCACCATCCCTGGAGGTGTTTAAAAGACAGGCAGACAAGGTGCTTAGGGATCTGATTTAGTAGTGGGCAGGTACAGTTGGACTCAATGATCTCAAAGCTCTCTTCCAACCAAATGTTTCTATGATTCTGCTTTAGCCTAACTTCATAGACGTAAGAACTCTGAGATGGCTCCATGCTGTGGGGTTTTGGAAGGTGGGCTGACCTTTTTTTATTGCTTTAGCTTGTAATTCTTGTTTGCAAATTAATAGTAGTGACTAAAAATTTTAATCTGTTAAGTGCATGGTGCCACATATGGTAAGAACATAGTGCTGCTATCACTTGTAGAAGGGAGTTGTATCAATGTTATCAATCGTAGTGTTTGATAGGAATGGTTTGACTCGGTGATCTGGTGGGTTTTTTCCAACCTGGTGATTCTATGATTCTTTTTAGCAGGGCCTGTAGCAATAGGACAAGGGATAATGGTTTTAAAATAAATGAGGAGAAATTTAGGAAGATCTTAGGAAGAAATTTTTCTTGCTAAGGGCAGCGATACACTGGCACATCTTGCCCAGAGAAGTGGTGGATGCCTCATCCCTGGAAATATTCAAGGTCAGGTTGGATGGAACTCTGAGCAACTTGACTGAATTAAAGATGTCTCTGCTCACTGCAGGGATGACCCTCATGGTCCCTTCCAATCCAAACCATTCTATGATTCCATGATTTCCAATAGCTGCACACTCACATGAAAGAACTAAAAGTATTAATGACAGTCTAGAGATTTCTGTGCTAGAGACAAGGGACTGTAAGAGTTTATTTTCTGAAGAATCAGAAATATTGCATTATAATGATGAGATACAGATCATCTCCCTTTGCATGTAAAACATAAGTGAGTTTGGCCTAAAGTCTGTGTTGCCCGTGTCATGATGCTCATCAGGGTTTGCGTCAGCACATACACAATCCACTTATGTCCCTGTGCTGATTTTGGAGAAGGAGGAAGGCACAGAAAATGTAGAACAGAAGAATTCCTGTGTTGCTAAAATTGATTTAGTGCTACATTGGACATCGCTGTGCTATATAATAAAAGCACAGGACCGAGGCACAGAGAAAAGGAGGCAGAGGGGAGACCTTGTCACTGTCTGCAACTACTTGAGAGAAGTTTTTAGCGAGGTGGGGGTTTGTTGCTTCTCCCAAGTGACAGGTGATAGAATGAGAGGAAATGACCTCAAGTTTTGTCAGGACAGGTTCAGATTGGACATCAAGAAAAATTTCTTCACAGAAAGGCTCCCGGGTACTGGCAGAGGCTGCCCAGGATGGTGGCTGAGTCCCCGTCCCTGGAAGTGTTTAAAAGACAGGTAGATGAGGTGCTCAAAGGTATGATTTAGTAGTGGACGGGTACAGTTGGAGTTGATGATCTCAAAGGTCTTTTCCAACCTAGTGATTCTGTGATTCTCTTTCAGTATAGGAATTACATGTTCACAGAAGCATCAGGCTGGCAGCAGCATATGACACTTTTCATGTTTATTACAGTTAGCTTAAATATTGCAATGTCAATATTTTAGTGCAGAACATTTTAGAGCACAAAAATAAAAAGAAGAAAGATGCTCCAGTGGATATTGTATGAATTTCTGTTCCCTTTGCTGACTTTTATCTGAACTGACACTCCTAGAATAAAGTTGATTGTCAAAGGCTGGGCAGAGTGTTTTTATCTTTGGCAAGTATTGGCATGAAGTAAAATAATGATGCGAATTTCTGTTTTCTGTCTTTTGTGGCTTACGTTGTCAGTTACGGTGATGCTTTTGACAAGGGAGTGCTACTGGGCTAGTGATTTCTTCCAGAACTTCAGAAAGAGTTAAGTTATCTGTTATTATCATCACATCAAGACTGACAGTTGATGGTCAGGGCTTATGTATTGTCTTTGTAAATTACAAAATGAAGTTATAGCAACAAATACACCTCTTGGCTTTCACAAGGGGAATTCCATGAGATTATTTGTTATATACTTCTATTCAGATTTGGTAAAATTCTGGGCACTTGTCAAGTTGTGCAGAAAAACTTCAGAGAATAGAGGTTTTTTTTTGGAATTAAATATAATGCTGAGTATGCCTTTTGAAAGTTTGTAGCATTTTGGAAGTATTTAGAGCTCTGCAAGTTCCTGAGTGGAAGTTGTCATTACAGAAAATATGTGCTTCTGTTTGCTCATTTTGCTGGGTCTTATAGCACAGTGACTCCAATGCTATTCTAGTTTTATAACTTAATGGTCTATACAGATAATGTTTAACTCTATGTTAAACTTCCTTAGCTGAAGCACTAAGCCTTATAATTAGAAAGTTCTGTCTTTGAGGGTTGTAATATGAATACAGTTTAATTTACGCACCAGGATATAAAAATAAGTACATCAGAGAAAGAAAACAGAAAAAATTAAATATTGCAGTCAAAATTAACTCTTCATTCCTATGACTAAATGATAACTGAGTATCAAGTGAGTATTTATTGAATATCGTGCTGTGTGACTATAGTATAGATAAGAGAAAACAATCAGTGCTAAATAATTTTCAAAGAATAAGTATGGTTTGTGTTGGAAGGGACTTTAAGATCATCCAGTTCCAACATCCCTGCTGTGGGCAAGAACACCTTCCAATGTATTGGGGTGCTCAACGTCCCATCCAGCCTGGCCTGCAACACCTCCAGGGATGGATTTTGATAAATTTTTATAAATTTGGCTGGGATTTCAGGAACTGAGTAATAAATAAACAAATAAAACTGAGTTGTATGCAATCAGCTACTCCTTATTAAATATGTTGACTTTCTTATTCACTGTATGTAAGAACTGGATAAACTTTGGGTAAACATGCTCTGGTTGGGAAAACATCTCTGCTGTTGCAAGTTGAAAGATTGATTTGGGAGCAATCCTTCCTGTTCTCCCTTCATCAGTGAAAGGAAGCACGTGTCTGAATTAACTTTGTATTTACAGCTGGGAGAACTATCTAGCAGTTAGCATTGATATTACAGGGTATAGTTTCATATAGGGCTGCATTTTTACACACAATGAGAGAGAGACCAAGCCTTAAATATTTTAAAAAGACTGGAGTGACAGTGATGGGCTGGATCATGAAATGCTGAGTGCTTCCCAGCAGTGCTGAGTGCCTTTGGTTTCCAGTGAAGCTAGTGGGAGTTAAGATTGCTTAGGACCTTTCAGTACCAGTCAGTCTGCTACCTCAGGCCTGGAGGACTCATTAAAAAGAAAATATCAGCTGAAATAATAAAGAATCATTGAGTCATAGAATGGGTTGGGTTGGAAGAGACCTTAAAGCCATGGTGAGGGAAACCTCTCACTAGACCAGGCTGCTCAAAGCCCCATCCAACCTGGCCTTGAACACTGCCAGGAATGGGGAAGCCACAGTTTCACTGGGCAACCTGTGCCAGTGCTTCACCACCCTCATGGTGAAGAATTTCTTCCTGATGTCTAATCTGATTTTTTCCCCTTCCAATTTATAGCCATTCTACCTTGCTCTTTCACTACATGCCCTTGTAAAAAGCCCTTCGCCAGCCTTTCTGTGGGGTCTGTTCAAATACTGGAAGGTTGGTACAAGGTCTGCTTTGAGCCTTCTCCTCTCCAGGCTGAACATCCTCAACTCTCTCAAGCCTGTCCTCATAGCAAAGGTGCTCCAGCCCTGGGGCCATCTCTGTGGCCACCTCTGGACCCTTTCCAACAATTCCATAACCTTCTTATGTTAGGGATTCCAAAAGTGGACACAGGACTCAAAATGGGTTCTCAGAAGAGCAGAGTAGAGGGGGAGAATCACCTCCCTTGACCTACTGAATAAACACCATGTCCCCTTGCCCCCTATTTTAATAGCATTTGCAGAGGTGAAAAAGCCTCAGAAGAAATATCAGGCATTTGGAAATTGTTATTGTTGGAAATAAAACCGAATTCATGTCTTAGGCCAGATCTTGGGAAAGCATCATGCTCCAAATTCACACTGGGCCATTTCCACTAGATCAATGTTACTGACAAGCCGTGCTCTGAGCAGAGTTGTCATCAAGAACTTGAGCTGGGAGAAATTTATAAAATCTGAAAACCAGCAGCTTTCGAAGTGTTGTATGTCTTTTCCAGTGTGTGCCAGTCTAGAAAGATGATGAAAGAGCATATCTGGTGAGGGAAAGAGAGGCAAAAGACAGAAGAAAAAAGTCACGGAAAACACATTCAGTATCAAGGACAGATTGACAATTAGTGCTAGAGATGTAGCACAACTGTTCCTTCTTCCCCGCAGATTGTATGTAAGACTGGAGGTAAGATTAATCAATATCTGCATGCTCCAGCGCTTTCAGAGCTGGATTCAGGCAGAGCGAGGCTGCTCTGCAGCACAGGTGTGCCCTGCATTTAGCATGTTTTGCTGCCCAGGGAAATTGTGGATGCCCTCTCCCTGGAAATGTTCAAGGACAAGTTGGATGGAGCCTTGAGTAGACTGGTCCAGTGGGAGAAGTCGCTGTGGATGGCAGGGGGTGTAGAATAGGATGATCTTTAAGGTCCCTTCCTATCCAAACTGTTCTGTGATTCTATTCTATCATTCTATGTTTGGTTATGTCACAGTGATACAGGAGCAACCCATGTCCTGTCCAGCATTAGTCACATAAATGTGTCTAGTAAGTGGCTTGGGAAGGTGGCCTTATTTCTCATATAGCAAATACAGTCCCTGTTTGCATTATTTTTATTGTCATTACTGCAGTTAGCATTACAGTTTCTGGCAGCTGTTGTGGGAGGCAAAAAGAAGGCCATCCATATGGTGCTGTGTATCACATCAAAAGTGCCTGGTGTTCAGGAAGATTCTTACAAATGTCAATGCCGGGTCATTTAAGGCTTGATTTTATTTCAGCACAGTTAGCGGGGATTTTGGCATTTATTAGTAGGAGCAGAAGCAAAACCTTAATCCTTGGCAATTATGTTTGTGTCACATTATACGCAGGGTGACACAGATGCGTGTGGTTCAATGGGAAACACAGAGTCATATGCTGCCATCACTAGCTGTCCCACAACAGCAGGACAGAAGCCAGAGTGAACCTGCAGACAGGCAGGCCCAGGGCACTATTTCAGGCCACCAATTTAATTTTTTTTCCACCCCCTGTGAAAGAAAACAAGTTTCAGGGAAGTAGATGCAGTTTGCTACACTTATTTATGCCACCCCCAGTCTCTCTGCTGGTGAATTCTCAAGATGCTGAGCGTCCCTTAGCCAGATACGATGTCAGTTGCTGCCTGTGTCATAGGACCTGGAACAGAATGACAGACACGAACAAAGTGAAGCAGAGGGCATTCAAACTGAGGTTGGAGCAGGGGAGAACTAGCAGGAAAATGGAGAGAAATAAGCAAAAAACAGGATATCAGAAAAAAACAGGATCATGAAGCATGAAGAAGGAACACTGGATGGGAAAATAAATCCCCAAATAGGTCCTGTTAATTCCAGCTGAGTCACTTTTTTCTCACCCAAAGCCTTTACCTCCTCAATGCCTCCTCCCTGCTGTGCATTGGCTCCAGTGAGTGCTGGCTGCTGCTCTGAGGACGTGGCCAACTCCTGCGAGGCAGGCACCTCATTTTTTTTAATGCTTTCATAGCTTTTATTAGGACCTCAATGTCCGATTACATCAGCTGAGATGGGCAGTGATCTGAGGAGACGCTGAGGTAAAGACTCAGCTAGCAAAACCATTGCTTAGGTGGACAGTGGCAAAGAAATGTGGAAATCCTGACGCAGGAACGCCTGTCTCTGTGCGCTTCCACTTACGTAACATCCCCGTGGTACAAATTGCCAGCCCTGGCACTGATGCTGCTGCACCAGCTTGGTTTCACTACAGCATAATAAATCTTTTCATTTGGTGTTTTCTCACAATGTGCCTCATTGTTCCACAGTGCGGGGCTCTTCCCTCTGCAGTGTTGACCTGAACATGCCAAAGCGGTCACTCATCATCTGTGAAGTGGGTTGCACTTAATCTGGGTGCTGCTCCAGCCTGGCAGGCTCTGCTGATATTAATTTCTGCATCCAAACTGCTTGCACACTCCTAGAACAGGACTAGTACCCAGCCAGGCTTCTTGGATGTACAGTCAGGAGTGTAAAGACACTCAGAGCATCACAGATTGAGGATGCCTGTGGCCCAGGGTGGGATTTTTGTGATGGACGCAGCCAATCCCCTGAACTCAGAGATCACTTCCTTCTCCATCTCCCTGTAACAGCTAGAAGTAAGGCTGGTTTCAAAAAACGAGTTTGTTGGTGGAGTTATCCAGAAGTGGTGATGTTTATTATATGGTAGATTTGTTTCATACAACAACTTTGTTTAATAAGAAGCCAAGCATTAACTGTCTCTGCTTACATTTCTGACACTTTCTCAGAGCCTTGGAAAGCAGAGCAAGGACGAAGCGTGTGTTGCTCTTCAGCTTCGTTCCTCTTGCCAGTACTTATAGCTTGGTACAAGTACCACTCACACCCTCCTGTGGCTGAAAGACCTTGCTGATCACGTGTGCATGATCAGCAAGAATATTATCTCCATGAACTGGATGTGTGTGAGCACAGGCACATGCACACTGACAAACCGCAGCATGGGCACTGTTCCACGCACACACATCGACTGTCAGCCTCTCTCTGCCCAAAGCATGTGTGGATATAGAAAGGTGTGGTAACTACTGCAGAATCTAAACAAACTGCTGGATGAATCCACAAACATCCTTGCCATACTAGTGTCATTAGATAAATTTCTAGTTATAACAGCTATAAATGCAGTGTTACGGTTTCTGGAGCCAGTCCTATTTTATGAAGGTCAGTGGCCAAGCTCCAGATCAAGTTGTTTCATTTCCAGAGAGAGCTGGCTCTGTCACTGGGCAAGTCACTAGACTTGCTATATCTCTGTTCAAAATGGGTAAAAATTAACATGTTAATAATAGCATTGTCATCATCATTATTATTTTATGAGAGAGCCTTTTGTGAGGTCTGTAAGAGGAAACCTTATTTAGATTGAACAAGGTGAAGGGGGAAAGCTAACGATTAGTTAACTCAGCCTCAGCTGTGGTGATGCACCTTTTGCTAGGTTAGACTGCAAATTGAACAGGATGTGATTAATTTCTTGCTGGGAGTGAGCTGAGTGCCTCTTGCAAAAAGGTTTTAGACTCTGAATGTGCACTTATGATTCTGATAAAGCTGAATTATGATCTTAGTGAGACTTAAGCACAAGTCATCCCAGGATTCTCAGTGAAAACAAACCCATATGCCATGACCCTTCTTCTCCACTGATGCATTCAGCCTGTCTCTTTGACTTTGTCTCTTCTCATTCCCTCTTTTCATACATTTCCCTCTTTTTCTTCCACTTATTGAAATGGTGATTTGCAAAACAGATTACTGTGTCTAGCATCAAGGGGAGGAATTTGCAAATGATTCTGCCCTTTTCTGTTCAAGGTCTCGTATGAAAACCTCTTCTCTCCCCATGATTAATACCTGCCATACTGCAGTGCTGTCTACAAGGAGGGAAACACCTAGGGCATTCATCCCATTGCTGCAACATGAGCCTGCGATTAAAGCTTTGCTGGAAATGGAAGGTTTTATGACAGGTTTTGACATTGTGAAATATTATCTTTCTTTTGTGTTGCAGAAGGAGAGCAGTTTTCCATGAGAAAATTGGTTTATGAATATATAGGGCCAGTTGAAACATTTTTATTTCAAGTACTTACAACCTAAATTTCTTTACAGTCTACAAATTACACAAGGTGCAGTGACAATCTGAAAACGAAGTTCTATGACTCTGGGCAGATCTGGTAAACTTTTCAGTGTTGATGGAAAACAAAAATTTCCAGCTAATGTCAGCTCTGTTCCTATCTTGTTGAAGCTTTTCTTGCAAGGCATTATAAGAAATATTTTGATTTCTCACCAAAATCAAAATCTGACAGAAATCTGTGCATGCTTGGGCCAGCATGAAGCTTTCTCCAAGGTGTCTGTTCTGAGGGCAGCTCCCACTTGCTTTCCAGGAGAGGAAATCTGACTGTGGCCGAGTATATGCTGCAGAGGTGGCAGAGTGGCTATCTTTGGCTGGCAGAATGTGACTCTCTGTAGGACATTTTTTAAACTCACAAATGCTTCTTGTTGCCAGGTTTAGGCTGCTGTGCCTGGGATGAGTGCCTTGTTTCAGTACTGGGAAAGATACATTTTTCTGTACCAGAAACATCACAAGTGTTCATAGGATAGGTTATTTGTTATAAATACAGCAAAGCTGTGCTGGGTTTTTAGCTCCCAGCTCCACCGGGTTTCCAGTGGATACCTGCTGAAAACAATTCTGAGCTTTAGTTGAGGAATTTGGGGGAGGTTTTTAATTCACCAGGGACATAGTCTTTCTTTCCAGGGAAAATACATGTTTTTCCTGAAACTGTTGGTAGGAAAAGTCAACATTATTCAGTTGGATGTTTGACCTCAGGTGTATATTCACGCTGGAGCTCTAACCTTCCTGAGCACAACTGTTTTCTCTCCCATGCATATGGGGCTGCGATGGGTATGATCCTGGTCACATTAGCCTTTTGTTCTGGCACCAGACTAGCAGAAAGTGTCACCTCCCTCCCCAAAAATCCAGGTGGAACATACATGTCCATCTCATCAAATCAAGTTAAATAAACACTTATAAATAGAATACATTAACGGTGATTATGTGCTGTTAGATCATTCCTCTGTGCCTTTATTTCCTAGTTTATTTGATCAGAGAATATATTCCACTTACTCTGGGGGTATGTTTGACCGACAAGTGTTTCTGTACATCAGTGGAAGAGCTGACCACTCAGCATTCAAAACTCAATCAGGGGAAGCACCCCCCCCCCCCAGCTGCCAGTACTTCCACCAATTAAGATACAAGAATTATTGACTGTTTCTTTCTGTACTACAACAATCTTCTCTTCTGCCAGAACATCTCTGAGATTGATAATTTCTTAGACTGTGCACACCAACACATCGATGTTGCTTCCATGATCAGCTCACCTCTTATGTGTGCAAAACAAACCAGATTTTGATCTACTTTCATTACATTTTGTGATTGTGCATGGGACATAATTTAAATGAGCTTATCCTACTCAGAAAGAAAAAAAACATTCCTACCACAGTTTAGGTAAACCAAGCAATTATTCTGTTACTAAGTGTAATTAATGCCTAATGATTAACAGGACAATCAGCATCTGCTCCTAGAAATGGGGATTAGTAACCCAAGCCATCTCTAATATTAGAAGGCAGGGGGTTCTTTCATACTAAAGTCTATTTCTTCATGTTCAGCTCAAAGCAGAAAGGAACAACCCTGTGTAATAATAAAAAAAGCAGAATAATGGGAAGACAGTGTATTTTTGAAAGAAATAGAGACAACTTTAGCATATCTTCATTTATATTTTTGAGTGAAATCAATTCATCGCTGTCCTTTAAGAAAGAAATTGTTTTGATCTAGTTCTCCAATGCTTTTTACGGGCAAAGTTACAGCCAAAACATTTAAGATTTTGCATCTTCCAAGCAGTGGAGGCATCTCCTGGAACAGAAAGTTGAACTAAACTAGAATCTACATTTGATAATTTTGTGTTGCTGATTGCTGCTAAATATTCCCTCACTTTAGGAAACAATAGAATGCCTCTTTTTTAGAGATAATAGTTATTTCTCTACATCTGCCTATTAGTTTATCTTTTTTTCCCTGTATGGCTGAAGAATTGCAATGGACAATGAAGCTGCAAAGCTAATCATTCTTCATCATCTTCTATTGATCCTAAAGATAGAGATGGAGCGCAGTTAGATGCAAACACTAATCCAATCGTATAACAGACATCCCCATATGGTGAGAAACCGGCTTTGCCTTAAGCCAATCAATAATCACTTTGATGAAGAAAAATAAATTTGGATTTTTTTTGTTGAAAGATACGGTTGTCAGTTGTTTGAGCTCTGAATTCTGCATCCACAAGCGATACCCAAGAAGTACAGACTTGTCAGTTACTTCAGCATCCCCTTAAAAACAGAGCTTGCAGTGGCTCGTAGACAGTTTATGGAACAGTTCTCATTACTGGGATTAGCGCAAAGCCAAGGGCAGAATTAACTTGAGCCCTACACCTTCTTCTAAAAGCCATTATAGGAAACAAAGCACTTTGTAAATGAGTTGGGCTTTCATTGTAATATAAACAAAAAATATCCTTGAACAAATAACGTCTGTATGAGCCATTGAACACAGGAGGTGAGTGATTGTGGCTCACCTGGAGGCTTTTATTCTCCAGTCTGCCGCTGAACGCTGCAAGAATGGAACTTGGCTCCTGAGTAGGCACCTGGTAAGCACTTCATGTATTCTGTTCATGGATGCTTTCAGAGAAACCTTCATCTGCTCTGATACGAGCAGTGCTGCATGAAGTGAAGGCACCCAGAAATGCCAGCATTTCAAGTGGCAGCACTTCAGTACCTCTCTGAATTTGTTTGGTTGAGAGTTGACTCCCGTATGTGGTGTCGGGTCATGCATATGTGCTTTGTCCTGATTCTTCTGTGCCCAGAAAACATGCTGCAGTTTCTCTTGCATAGGAATGCATGCTGTAATTGCAGAGGGACTCCAGCAGGTCAGGACTGATGTTGAAACGCGATGACTGAAGCAGGAAGATAACTCTTGTATCCTTCATTAGTACCAAGTTCTGTCTTTGTGGTCTGTCTGTAATATTTTAAAGCTGCTGGATGAGTAACCAGATCCTCTTTGCTGTTGTGCGGATTTTAAGGTGAAGTGTTATTATGATGTGGATTGTGGACACATCTTGAGACCTCCAGCACATTGAAACAGGAGCTGTGCAAGCACAGTCCTTGCGCTGAGGAGTGTGGTCAGATCTGTTCTGTATTAGCCCACTTCACAGGGGTCGCACTGTGATAAATAATTTAAACCGAGTGGTGAGAAGACACTTGAGTGGACTCAGAGTGTTGTGTCATTTCTGTGACTATCTGTATTGCTTGCAGAGTACCCTTATGCAGGAGTGATTCATCTGCAGGCTGGATATTCTGCCAGGCTAAAACGTCAAGGAAACAAAGAATACTCAGAGTATGAAACAACACATCAACATTTATAGCTACTTTCCCTTTTAAAACAGAGAATCTAAACACTAACAGTTACCAAGCACTCAAGATGCCAGAATGTTACTTTTAAGTCAGTATATGTGCTGCAAACAAAGAAGATACCTGGCAAAAGTAGCCTGTCTAAAAGATGCTCAAATCCAACTGTAGCTGGAGGATGAGGACTGTTCTGATATGGGTTTTCTGATAGGCCCCTGTGTGCACTGTGGAGCATCTTTTCACCTTTGCTTGTAATTACAGGTGCTTTTTGATTGGTCTTGACAGCAGTTTGAACTGGGCTTTTTGTTTAGAAATATCACCAGGAAGTATATTAATGGAGAGATGCCAACAGTATTAAAAGCTACCGAGTCCCAGACTACAATGGGGGGTATATTCTTGTGTATATTCCACTGCAATCTTGGCATTATTAAAGCAGACAAAAAAAACCATCTCCTGTGTTTCTTTCCTCCCTTGAATTCCATCTTTCACCAACCTTTTCCTTTTGCAGATTGGTGAGCGACAGTTGCTAAATATATGCATAATAGTGAAAACCACTACATAATGCACAGCATTGAAAAAGAGTCCTGCCATGCTTCTAGGTCAAGGGAAGGAATATCTCTTTCTTTCCTAGTTAGCTTATATCCCCATTTGTCTCCTTTCTCTTTATGAAAGAGCTGATGGGGAAGGTCTTCAGTTGAAGGAGCTATTCAGAAAAAGACCTGACATTTTGATTCAAAATTCAGGCTGCCTCCAAATGTCATGTCCCCAGTGTTATTAAGCAATAATCGAAATGTAGTGAAATTCATATTTTCTCTGAAAATAAAGTGCATGCTTTAAGAAAACCTAGATAATTGCCTTGGAAAAGAAACACATGACAAACAAGGGCAAAATGGATAATTTAGGTAGAGCAGGAGAAAAAGGTAATGCTTGAATCTATGGCAGGAAGAAACGAGAGCCGAAGGCAGGTAAAGGCACAGATGTTTGCATCCTTATTCTGTAGAGGAATGCACAGACTTGGGAAGGGCCTCCCTTTCCACCCAAGTCCAACTCTGGCATCACATGGAGTTTCGTGGTAGCTGTCAGGCTGAGAGATTCTATGTCACAGCACAGCACACGTGCCAGCCCCACGTGCCATTGTGACGTGTCCCTGCATGTGTCTCTGATACTGATAGTGAATTTAGCACCTTCGGTGTGTTTAACACCTTTGGTGTGTGATAGTGAGAACTGGATGACACCAGGGACAAGCTTTTACCCTGTGCTGTGGCTAAAAGCAAAAAAAATTGTATCACTAAACCAACGACACTCGTCCATTTGATTTATGTCACAAATTCCTTCTTGAGCCCAAGCATGTCATTGGTTTAATCCTGGCATTGTGGTAAGTCACTCACTCCTTGAGAGGTTTCTTGGGATCAGTAGAAGCACCTACTTGACTCACATGAAATTCCATCAACACGAGGATGTTTCAGAGAAGGCTGGAGGGAAGCAGCACAACCCCCCAAATCTGGCATTAAGGGTGCAAAGAAGTCCTATCAGTCTCTTTCAAGTGGTCAGAATTAGCAGCAGAAGACATTCAAACCCGAGAAGCACTTTGGTATTTGGATGAGAGCACTGAAAGGAAAATGTGAAGAACATGGATGTGAAGCACGCCCCTGCCCATTGAGAAGTGGATTGAGAAGAGCGAGGGCTTGAGTGCTCAGGTTAAAAGTCCTTGTTTGTGACTTTTGGACTTGCAGATGCAGTGGGTTTGTCTGACTTGCTGATTTTGTTGCCTCTTTCAGCCATCTCACAGTCCTGGCATGGATGCTGCTGCCATGGATATCGCCACAGTCCAAGCTCCCTTGACCCTGTGGACAGAGCATCTGAGTAACATCTCTTTCTGGGTGAGTACTTTGTCACTGTTTCTTCAACCTGCTCTTTGTAAGATGATTCCTGAGCTGTAAACTGATCCTGTTGCAGCAGCCAGGCAGGAATTATCGATGTATCAGGATGCGGAGTGTCTTATCTTGCCAGTGATGGGTAACCACAGAGGATAAAGAAAGAGCATAAAACGAAGCAGGTGTGAAAGGTCTCTGTATGTGCTGTTCATTGCCCTTTATTCTGTCAGCAGACAGCCACACTGCAGCTTTTACGAGCTCTAATGCAATGAGCTGGAATGCCAGTGAGGACCAGAAGAGAAGCATTTAGATGTTTGCTAACCTCATTGACCAACCACAGTTCGCAAATGTCCCTTTGCATCCCACACAGGTTCACATACTTTGGCACAACCTGTGGCCTCATGTCTTACTGGTACAATGCGTTTCAAAGCAGAGTAATTCAGGGGTGACAGTGAACAAGGACAGTGCAGCTGGGGGATGATTCCTGTCCCCAGCCTAAAACCATCCCTAAAACTTTTGGGCACTGCAGCAGGGTGAGCAGGGTTACTTGAAAGGGAATTATTGCTACATATATGAGATCTCCAGGCCATTGCTGAGGCAGGCAAGTTCCAGATCAGTGTGTGACCTGAGTGGATTCTGCAGACTGCTGCTCAAAACTGGTGGCCTGCTGGATTTCTGCTGTTAAAGTTTCCATGTGAGAGTCCTCATAAGCAGCCCAATACAAAGGTTCTGCTCTAGGGGTTATGTACATACAGATCTCAATTCTAAGTGGTGATGAATGCATCTGTCTGTTTCCTGGCATCAGGACATCCCAAGGTGGTAGAGAACTGCAGAAAGGTTCATGTTCTTTAGAGAATGGATAAGAGATGTTATTAAGCTAAAGAAAATGTTAGCATTGTTAGAACTACCTACTGTGCTTTACAACAGAGCTGACTCCCATCAGTTCTTGCCCCTGCCTTGTCTTCCCTGCCTCCCTGCTACTGGTTTAAAAAAAACAATGGTGTTTCATATATCTTCAAAGCTACCAGGGGCTAAGCTTTCCTCTGTAGCTTTCATCACATCACTCAGTCTCATATTCACAAGCACAGAATTCATTGTGTAATCCATGCCTGCTCTGCACAAAGATCATTCTTGACACCAGAGGAAAAGTTAATGTACGAAGAAATAAAAGAATATGTAACTGAGATTTCCCCAGAGTAGAAAGCAGTGGAAAAATCTGCCACCACATATCATGCTTCTCACTAACAGATACATACTCATTCTGCTTAAATGTATTCTGGTAGTTTGTACCCATTCCTTGTAGTTCCTAACAATTATATCTAATCTCTTTGTTAGGAGCAGAGAGTGTAGACTTAATAAGATGTCAACAGACAAGGAGTATAAAGTAATTGCCCATTACATTATAAATGTGTTATAATCATTTGCCAGAGGGAAAAAAAGTCTAATTGAATGAAAACTCTTGATGGTTTCATTATGCTTCTATTAAGAGCCAGTCCGCCCTTCTGATCCAAATATAAGGCTTGACGCTTCTTGCATTTACATCCGTAGAAGCTTTGAGAAAACCACAACTTGCAGATGGGTTTGCAGCAATGCAGAACTGGAGTAAGAGAGATGAGAGTGGGTCCTAGCCTTTCTGAGCCAGAATGAGATGAAAACATTTACCATGCCAGTGGCTGAGTAAAAAAATCCAACACAAATGAAAGCAAAGCTAACTAAAATGCCAGAGCTCTTTCCAGCAAGGACAGGAATGAAACAAAAGTCTGCATGCAGGGAGAAAGCAAAGGGCTAAATCCTGCCTTTCAAATTCACTGCTAAAAATCCAGGCTAATTATTTACTTATTAGTTATTAAATAAAACTTCCTTTTCTTTGTCCTCCCTGCCACCCAACCAGAACACAGCTGTTGAAATCCTTTTCTGCCTTTGCCAAGATCAGCCCAGTGTTTTTCAATCACTTGCTAACTACCCCTTTCTCTACTGCATCTTATTCAAACTCCTTGTCCTTGCCTTTATGCCCTGCATAATTCCAGCTCTTCCCCACTTCTCATGCTACCCCCTGCACATCCTCCATGCCCTGTGTACCAACTTCTGCATTCCGCACATCTGTTTCTCTGAGAACCTCTTGGCATTTCCCCCTCCTGCTACTATTCACATCCTTCCTGAGGTGCTTCACAAAGTCATCCCCCTCATCTACTTTCAATGCTTTTTGAAGAACCTTTTCTTCAATGACCATAAATAAACACAACTCCCAGGGGCTTCATCCACTTACCACATGACAACAGGAATTGTCGCTCCTCCTCTGCATTAGCCTCACTGAATATGTAGCTTCAGTGCTTGTGTGTTTGCCCGTGTGTCCCCAGCCTATCCATCTTGACGGCTGCTTGTGAAGCAGTTTGTGAGCTGTGTGGGATGGGAACAGCCGGTTGCTGTGGAGTCCTACCTGCACCATGAGGAATGGCTTGTAGATTGGAACTCCTTCACAAGCAGGAGAGTGCCTCTGTCCTGTCCTCTGCCTCTGTGGCTCCTGCAGAAGGGCTTATGGTGTGTGAGAGGTGGTTGGTCTGGGAAGGGGGAGAGAGGTAGCTGGGGTCTCAGGGTAGTTTTTGTTCCCCTGCCTGCAGCCAGAAGCCCCTGATGTCCCATCAACTCCACCTACCCCCAGAAATCTAGGGAGAGTATCTGCGCTTGGTGAGTCTGGCCCACAAGAGGATTTGGGGATGTGGCTCATAATGTCCCAGAGAACGGATGCTCCTAAGCTATACTGTCTCTGCAGAAAACATTTTTGGCTGCTGGATGAGGGGAAGGCTGTGGATGTGGTCTTCCTGGACTTCAGTAAAGCCTTTGACACAGTTTCTCACAGCATTCTGCTACGGAAACTGTCAGCCTCTGGCCTGGACAGGCGCACACTCTCCTGGGTAGAAAACTGGCTGGATGGTCGGGCCCAGAGAGTGGTGGGAAACAGTGTTAAATCCAGTTGGAGGCCAGTGACAAGTGGGGTCCCCAGGGCTCAGTGCTAGGTCCAGCCCTGTTCAATGTCTTCATCAATGACCTGGATGAAGGCATCAAGTGCACCCTTAATAAATTTTCAGATGACACTAAGCTGTGTGGAAATGTCGATCTGCTGGAGGGTAGAGAGGTTCTGCAAAGGGATCTGAACAGGCTGGACCGCTGGGCTGAGTCCAGTGGGATGAGGTTTAACAAGGCCAAATGCTGGGTCCTGCACTTGGGGCACAACAACCCTATGCAGAGCTACAGACTGGGAGAAGTTTGTCTAGAAAGTTGCCAGGAGGAGAAAGACCTAGGGGGGTTGGTTGACAGCCAACTGAACATGAGCCAGCAGTGTGTCCAGGTGCCCAAGAAGGCCAGTGGCATCCTGGCTTGTATCAGAAATGGTGTGACCAGCAGGTCCAGGGAGGTGATTCTCCTTCTTTACTCAGCACTGGTGAGACCGCTCCTTGAATGTTGTGTCCACTTCTGGGCCCCTCAGCACAAGAAGGATGTTGAGGCTCTAGAGCGAGTCCAGAGAAGAGCAATGAGGCTGGTGAAGGGGTTGGAGAACAGACCCTACGAGGAGCAGCTGAGAGAGCTGGGGTTGTTTAGCCTGGAGAAGAGGAGGCTGAGGGGAGACCTCATTACTCTCTACGACTACCTGAAAGGAGGTGGTAGAGAGGAATGTGATGGCCTCTTCTCCCAAGTGACAGGGGACAGGACAAGAGGGAATGGCCTCAAGCTCCGCCAGGGGAGATTTAGGCTGGACATCAGGAGGAAGTGTTTCAAGGAAAGGGTCATTGGGCACTGGCAGAGGCTGCCCAGGGAGGTGGTTGATTCACCTTCCCTGGAGGTGTTTAAGGCACGGGTGGATGAGCTCTTGAGGGACTTGGTTTAGTGTTTGATAGGAATGGTTGGACTCGATGATTCAATGGGTCTCTTCCAACCTGGTGATTCTATGATTTAGCAGCACATCCTTCTGGCCCCAAGCCTGCCGGTTTCCCTGTCTTTCAGTTCCACTACCTACTCACTCAATCCGTTACATACCAAGTTTTTTCCAGTACCTGAAGGTGCCTAGGCTGGTGCCTACCCACAGCAGTGACGTTAGATCTGGATGATCTCTAAGGTCTCATCCAAACCAAACTATTCTATGATTCTATGCTAATTTTCCACCTTTTTCTGGCTGGAACAAGGAAACGTATCAGTCCTGCCCCACCTTGGAGAGTGTTATCCCTGTATCTTATCAGATAGGCTCAATGATTCCTCTCTAAAGCCTCTTGATCATGATTGCTGTGCAAAGGTGTCTCGCACCAGTTGTAGAGGTTTGCTTTCACAGGCACCAACCTCCTGAGCTTATAATAAGATAGCATTTTCAAATATTTGCTTTCAAAATATTTGCTGAGAAACAAACCTCTCATCTCAGATTGTCATTGAGAGTTGTGATTCTGTGTGCACTCCATGACTTCAGCAATAAATGGGTTTGAATGCCTAAGATTCAGACTCCGAAAGGAAAATTGCTGGTGGAACTGTACCTGCAAGTGGAAATGTTATCCTATAGACAGACCCTGGTCCCAGTCTGTCTGGAATTAATTGCATTTTTTTAAATCTAAGGTTTCTGAACACTGTGGGTTAAATCTAACTGCAATGAGCTCATTTATAAATAGAGGACTCTTCTCTGGTTTTAGACTGCTTTTCCCTGAGTGGTGTTGGTAATAAATGTACAGTTTCTTGTACACAGCAGTGGGATTATTTGCATTTCTACTGTTTTACATAGATACAGATGCTCTCTGTTCAGAAAATCTTATGGAAGAAATGTGGCTAAAATGCTAAATAGGTTGCAGTCTGGTGTACTGACAGACACTGAGCTGCTTTATTTTACAATGATCATTTGGGGTAAAAACCAAATAGATAGAGGTGATGAATGAAAACTAGTGTAAAAGACAAGCAAAGATCACTAAATCCATGTACTTAAAAGATGAAATATCACTGTTGGTTTTAACATTAAAGAATCAAGTCAATTCCAATACCAGAATTATTTTATCGCTCTTGACCTGTATCTCAGTGGTTTTAATGTTTTATTTTGGTGCAACAAGGGATATAAAAGTTTTAGAATCAGAGAATAGTTTGGTTTAGAAGGGACCTTAAAGCCCATCCAGTTCCACCCCTGCCATGGGCAGGGACACCTCCCACTGGATCAGAGGCTCAAAGCCTCATCTAGCCTGGCTTTTAATACCTCCAGGGATGAGGCAGCCACAGCTTCCCTGGGCAGCCTATCCCTGTGCCTCATCACCCTAATTGTGAAGAGTTTCTTCCTAATGTCCAGTCTAAATCTTCCCTCTTCCACTTTAAAATTACTCTCCCTCCTCTACCTCTCCATTGTAAACAGTCTCTCCCCAGCTTTCTCGTAGCCCCTTCAGGTACTGGTAATCTGCTGTGCTTTGTTATACTCTGACTTCAAAAGCATCTTGTGTTTTAAATGTTTCTCCAACTGCCTTGTTGTTGCTCTGAGAGGAGACAATCCAACTGTACATTGGAGAGATGTCAAAGTATAGATTTAGGAGAGTAATTTTAGGCACCCAGGCTTGAAGTTTTGACCGATGGGATTACATTGCTATGAACAACAACAAAATCCCAAATCTGGGAAAAATAGCAAAGCAGGACAATCTTCTCAAAGAAGGACAATCAAACTCTTGCCAAAGCTGCCAAGGATTACTGTAAGGCAATAATTAATGACCATTGCTGCTGGGTCTCTAACTGATGCAGGGGGAATATTGATATAATCCTATTAGTGTGTTGCTCTCGTTAATGTACTTACGTCAATTAGCTGAGCATTTTAGCAGAAAGGTGAATTTATGAAATGTTGGGGTTTTTTATTCCAGCCAACACAGATTTCCAGTGCAAAAAATCCATTTTGAACAACCACCAAAGATCAAGGTCCACTAATGAATCTTATCTGACACTAATGTCGTCTAATTACATTAAAATGTCACAACTAATTTCATGACATCAGAGCTCTCTGCTCCATAAGCAAACACAAGTTTTGTTATATTTCTAAAGAATTTCATTTTTTGAACAGGAAAAAAGTGAATGGAAATTCTAAATTTGATAATTTTTTAAAATTTCCATCATTTTTATGTGTTTTGAAAGAAAAACCAGGGTTCAAGAGAACATTCACCAATATCTCACCAACACAAACAACAGAGCTTTTTTGGGGACCATTACAAGAATTGAATTATCTTTGCCCCTTTCCTTCATTAAATACTAAGAAAGCCCTGGAAAACTGGCTAAAACAGTCTGAGCTGCTCATTGGGAACTTGTTTCTGTGTATTCTTGTGTCTTGGGGCAGCTGTTTGTGTGCAAAGCTGAAGTCAGGCAATGCTGTCCTGGCCTAGGGACTGGCTGTCCTTGTGCGTGCACGGCTGGTGGTCACTCCATGGCTCAACCTCACTGATGCTCCCACTCCGTGTGACCCAACACCCTGTTCTGCCTCTGAGTCGTGACAGTGTGGGAGAACAGGGATGTGCGGAGGTGTAAAACTGGGTGCTGCCCAGTCCCAGCTTGTGTGTCCGGTAGTAAGTAGAATAAAAGAGGGACCGGAGGCTGCAGTGAAGATACAGTAAGGGTTTTCATCACTCAACACACTTGAGCCTTGAAAATGAGTTAAAATTAGACACTGAACCAACAACTCTTCAGATGGCTGATAACTAGGGCAAAGAGAGGAGCTCTTAACCTAATTCCCACTGGGTATTTTTCTTCCACAAAATAAAACAGTAGATTCTTTCACAGTTGCCAGAGCTGAAGCCTCAGTAAGAGATTATGAGAGATGCAGCCAGTGATGAAGTTTGGATACAAAAGCATTTCTGGTTGGTTTCCCACAAGACAAAATTCTGTTATAAAATCTGCTACTCATTTTCCATTGAAAGAGCAATTTGGGAAACTGTCTCTCTTTGTGCTCTAACTAGGCAGCAGATGGCTCCAGAGAAGTTTTAGTTGGTCCTATTGATTTTACTGAATAGATTTAATTTTATTTCTCAGCAGAGGAGGTGAAAATATGGGAGACTCTTTATAGGCTTCTGAAATCAGAGAAACTTGCCCCAAAGGAGCTACAGCATCAGTCCATCACCAAGAGCACCTCTTTCCCTTGTGTCAGCTCAGAGACATCCATGAAGCTCTGCCAGGGGAGGTTTAGGTTGAACATTAGGAAGCAAATTTTCACAGAAAGGGTCTTTGGGCACTGGAACAGGCTGCCCAGGGAGGTGGTTGGTTCACCTTCCCTGGAGGGGTTTAAGGGATGGGTTTATGGACTAGGCGCTGAGGGGCATAGTTTAGTGATTGATAGAAATGGTTGGACTCGATGATCCGATGGGTCTTTTCCAACCTGGTGATTCTGTGATTCTATGATTTCCTCCCCTCAATCTCCTCCAGCATCCCTTGGATCCAAGGAGCAGTGCTGGCAAAGCACAGACAACAAGCAGACAAAGGAGAAACAAGTGACTGAAGTAAAGACGTGCAACATGTTTTTTTTTTTTTTTTCAAAGCCTGTCCCCGGTGTGTGCTTAATAATTAATTGCTGTTATTTCCAAGCTCAGATCCATTTTCACACAAATGCACTTCCAACTTCAGTGATAAAAAAAAGGATGCTTTTTTTGTTGATTCTTTTTCAGTGCAACCCTGAAGCAATAAACCAAATTGACTGCTAAATTTAGACAAGAATACAGTCTGGCCGAGTCATCTCAGAGTCCATGAATTAATTAATAAGGGAGATCAAGACGAGTCAGGAAAATTCCCTGAGATGTGGAGCTGTTTCTCCTTTTATTGAGTCAAGGGCAGTATGGGATATGAAACATCCTGTATTCTCCAATATACTTGTCTAAATTTAGTTTTATTCTTACAACTATGAAAAAAAACCTGCACTGAGGAAGATCAACTGGCTGGACAGCCATGAACAGGTCTTCTCCTTGCTAAGGATGGAAGCAGCTGGGTATATCACACATTTTTCCAGGTAAAGAAAACAAATTCATAGCAAGAAAAAGTGATCTGTTTCCAGTGCTGCACAAGTAAGGATACAGTCAAGTAGAAAATCCACTGCATGGCAAAGTAGGAAAAAGAAGTGGTAGGATACAAATTAGGAATTGATTCCCTTCACTAGAGGAAGGGACTGAATCTTATCTTTCCTGGGGAGTATAACAGATAAGAAGGTGTCATCTCAGAGTAATTAATGACATAATCTGTCTTGCTGCCCTGCCTCACATCCTTGTACTTCACAGGCACGATCTGGCATGGCATTAACTTCCCTCCTGAAGAAGCCTGGAAGCTTCCCCAGGCACTAGACGCTAGACCTAGACTGGAGAGTCTCATGATCTCCCTGCCCTGTGTGATGTGTTTCTCCTGCAAGGGCAACACAGGTACAGGTAGTATGGTCATGGATTTTATCATGGAATTAATCACATTTGGGAGAACATTGCCATGTGGGGCAGACCTTGTGATCAGATACTGGTCAGTAGTGGATGAAAGACCAAGGCATTTGCTTAGAGCTATCTCTGTCTGTCATCTCCTCCTCCTGCTCATGCTGCTTCTTTCTCTCCCACTACCTTCTTTCATCTTCCCTTCTCTTCTCCCATTCATGCCTGGAGATCTCTGCCTGAAAGGATCTCATTCATCTTTTCAGCTGTGGATTCTGGCAACAACTACATTTGCAACAAGGAGAATATTAAAAATTGAAAAAGCTGATGCTTGGAAGCCAAGGATGTGTGGGAGGAAAGGTGTCAGATGACAATGGAGGTGATCTGTACTATACTTTTTTGCTGGAGAGCCTGTTTTCCAGCCGTGATGCACTGCTGCAGGAGTTGGTGAAGGCAGATGTAAATGAGTTGTGTGATGCTGCACTTGCTCTCTCTGGTTAGAGGCGTTAGAGCCTGCACTCAGGAAAATTACAGCCTTTTAGTTGCTTAGAACAAAGATCTCACTTTCGTCTGTTTTGCTGTAACACTTGTGTACCCATCACCCTTGCGAGTCAAGGAAAGAAAGCAAGGAACTTGCTTCTGTGTTTAGTGCACAAGCCTGAAGCTGGGGTACTGCCATGAACCTGACCCTGTTACTACCAACATATCTTTTAATCACCAGGTTTTCAATATTAATCAATGATTATGAAGATTATAGCTCTGAATAACTGATGCGACTGCTTGAATTCATAACCAGTCCCTCAAGCATTAGAATAAATGGAACTAATGTTCTAGAGGTGACTTTTAAGAGATTATTTACCTGAGTAAAGGGAGTACAACTCAATCCATGTCATCACACAAAAGGATCACTGTTTGCTTTACTTGACCAAAATTCACGACAATATGTGTCAGCACAAATGTGGGTGACATAGGGCAGTGAAGAAATTGGGAGGTGTTGAACATCATCCTAACAAGCCCATGTTACTGCTGAGCACCGCACATGACAACCTACACTTCCAACCATGCATCCCACCCAGCCTGACCCAGCACACTTGAGCCTTGTACAAAGGCTGAAGAGTAAACTCTAGTTTTGGAGCAGTCAGACGAACATAAGGCCAAACTGTTTTATTCGACGCTGGTGCTGACTCTCTTGTACACAAAAAAAGGACAAAAATGTTACCATTCAATTCCAGACTTCTGCCTTGCATGATAAAGTCTTTATCTCCTTTCCCTGTCTCCTAAGAAGTTAGTAAGACTGTGACTAGATTTGTACCTTGGGTTAGAAAGCCTCTGTTGAATAGGTTGGTCATTTATGGGTGCTCGGTTCTTCTTGACTAACCCCTGCAGGTTTTTTCCTACCCCCTATTTCAATTCTTAGATGCCAAGACAGCTCCTTGCTAGTGTTTTCTTACTGCTTGCCCTCTCCTGGCCCTCCCTATTAGTGCATGTGCTGCTTCTTCAAACACTGCACATTTTTCCTCTCCTCCTCCAGAATGAAACTGGGTCTCCCCACGTTGAATTTTGCCCTTGGATAAAGGGAAGGAGAAACAACACTACAGTTATGGCTGAAAGTCCCTCCACACACATTCCATGGATATTAATAAGGCTGCACTCATTATGCTGCCTGAGAACAGGTTGCCCACAAAAGTCGTGGATGCTCCATCCAGGCTGGATGAGGCTTTGAGCAACCTGATCTAGTGGAAGGTGTCCTTGCCCATGGCAGGGGGTGTGGAACTGAATGAACTTTTAAGTTCTTTTCTGACCCAAACCATTCTGTGATGCTGTGATTCTACCTGCTCAGGGTGTTGGGATCTGCTTTCATTAGACTTATCACAGAAGCTGATAGAGAGTGAGAAGATTTACAGTTCCTGGTGACTGTAAAGCCTTTTGCACTGGTGAGGAAAGAGTTCTCACCTAAAACCAGCTGCTTAACCATCTTTGGGATTTTCTTTTTTTCCTTTAAATTACCCAAGTTCATAATTCTGCTGAGAAAACAGAGGACAGTCCCCTAGAAGCAATGACTGCAACCTATTTCTACCAACAGCACTTCTCACATCAACTCAGCTATTCTTCTTAAATTGCTGTCTAATTTTCAGTATAAAGAGTGTCTAAGGTACAGGCTTTCTATGATTGCACCTTTATTGCAAACCCGCAAGAACAAACAAGAGCTTTCATTGTTGTTTTAATTCCCTTCAACTTCTGAATTCAGCTCCCCCAAAACACATGCACATACAACGCTGAAAAGGGGAGCTATTTTAAAGAATAAGGGTTGGCATGTATTTTCTTGCCGTTTTTTAAATAAAAACCCAAGAAAATAATCACATTTCTGAAATTAGGACATTCCCTGAATGCCATGTTTTTTGATTCACGTATAAACATATTTCCAGAGCAACTGATGGGTGTAAACCCGTGATTCTTGAACAGACATCCATCCCCAGAATGAAACAGAGGTTCACAAATGTGACCGATTGTTGATCTGTGCCTGAAAAATAAGAGTAAAAATAAGCAGGGTAAACACTGTTGTCTAATTGACTTCTGCCACTACAAATCTAGGCCAGATGCAGCCCTGGATTTCCAGTCATTGAAGAAAGAGCCTCATACAAAGCAAATCTATTTTGCAAAATACACAAGTGAAAGAACTTGGAAGGTCACCAAACATAAACAGTTAAAAGCAATCACGTTTCAATTAAGTTGAACTGAAACAAACAGGCTTTAGAAAGGACGGTAAACACAGCAATGTTTCACTGAGCATTAAGATGAACAAAGAGCATATATCTTCCAAAATGCCTTTTAAGAGCCATCTCGGTGCAGCACAGACAGGAGACATTGCACTGCATAAAACTCTCAACTTCTCCCGGCCAAACGAAGCACAAAAATTAAATAGTTTTTCCTCTCCGTTCAAGATTAAATAATGGCAAGACAGCCATCTGAAGCAAAAGGGAAAAAAATGGCTGCACGGTATTAAGAGAGTTAATTATAGATGCAGATTAAAAGGCAAGACTGAGTGGTGGAAGAAAAGGGAAGAGTAACCTCCGGCGCAGAGATACTGACATGCAGCAGTTGTCAGTCACCTAGCAACAAGTTTCCTATCCCTGCTGTGCTCTTTAATTCAGCAAATCTGCTCAGGATGTTGGGCTGTTCTCCTGACAAAACGCATTATGTAGTAGACTAAAGGATACAAAAATCCACTGTACACAACACTCTGCTCCCTATTGACCACTGATCCTTTCTCTCAACCCACAAAAGAGGCTTGCATAATGCTCTGAAAAGAGAAAAGTCTCAACAGAGAAAACATTTGCTTGTAATTGAGATTGACTACATAATGAAAATGATGTTCTTTTTTAAATTCAGCTTGTTGAGGCCATGCTTTTTGTCTCCTGGCTCTCAAAACCCATCCCTGCTGGGAAAAGGGGCAAACATTGTACAAACTCAAACCTGTGGGTTTTTTCACTTCTTTTCACTGGAAGCACACACACACACGCATGCACACACATGCACTTTGTGGCTAAATGGGCAAGACTGGCTCCTAAAGACTTAAACAAGTTTGAAAAAAGAGAAGACAAATAAGAAAATTGTGGCATTTCTGCATTGCGAAGAAGCCACTTTCCTTCTGAAGGAAAGCTGAAGCGCAGAGAGCGTTTTATACATGTTTTGGCTAATTAAGAGGTACCGCTGTCTGCGAAGAAGAGATGTTTTGTAACTGGGTCCATGTAGTAACTTCTAAGCAAACCCATACGTGACCTGTGCACGCACAGACACTCACATCCCTACCTCTGCATTAATACCACAATTGTGCTTTGAGATAATGATTATCTAATTGCAAATAATAAACAACTGAGGTGAGTTTAAAAGATCTAAGCCTTGGAACAGTGATGTCTATTGTGGTCCATGGCAGAAGTTTGGGTGAGCGCGCGTCACAGAGCAATGCCACTGCTGCCACCACCAGGATAGCTGAGGGTGCTGGACCAAAGCTGCTGGGTGTCTTCCTCAGACTCATAGTTAGGTCTCATCTTGTGTTCAGAAACTAGGAAAAGGTGAGAAGAAGGTAATAGGGTAGAAACTAAGCCTCACCCAGCTCATACGGATGCTCACAGCAAACATAACAGTAGAAAACAGACCCCCAGAAGACCTCTTTGAGCCTGAATGACATGCTCTGCTCTCTGGGATGGGAATGGTTTGTTCTTTTTATAGAGTGTCTGATGCAGTGGAGGACCAGCTCCTTGGGAGCTCCATAAGTACAGATAATGGCAGTAACAAGACAAGTTTTTCCATTGACATCAACCAGCTGAGTCAGCAACCGTGCAATGCCAGCAAAACCAGTGGTGACCCCAGAAATAATGGGGAGTACCTTCTGGAATAACACCAATCAGCATATCTGTGCAAAGGCCTTCATTACATCTAAAAACTGAGACTGAAGAGGAGAGGGAACTGATTCCAGTGAGTCCCGGAGCAGAGCACGGGTAGGGATCATCATGAAAGCCCAGCTTCCTTGTATAACAAAACAGGCTCCCAGTTGCACTGGCAGAAACCCCATCAACTTAATGTCTAAACCACTGGTGGTGCAGGCAGAACAACACCTTCCTTCCTGGACACCAGAACCATGCTCTCTTTGTGATCCTCAGTATAAAAGAAGTCATGTACCTGTGTACAAGGGCATGAAGCAGTGAGATTTCTCCCACCAAAGGCTACACAAAAGACTGAAAGAACGTCTTGGTGCCCTGACTAAGAGAAGATACGAAAAGTGTTAGTACAATTTATAATCTAATGCCTACAGAACAGCATCACTTGAAGACTGTAACCATCCGGGATATGGTTGATGGGTACAATACTTCATCTCATCAAAACAGACCCATTTGGATTTCACTCCAGCTTAGCTGGTTCCATCCTCTGCTCTCCTAGAGAGGGAAGGGATGAAAGGCAAGGACTATTGTTTACCCAATGGGAACTTCCAGAAGTGATAAAACACATTCCCCACGCGTACCTATAATGCTCCAGATGCCCATTCCAGCCCAAATGCCTCCTTCCTTTTGCAGGGTTGAGCACCACCAAGCACTCTCAGAGTGTGTTGCCACCACTGATGACTGCAAAATGGGAAAGATTTGGCCACAGTTCACCTGGTCCTTGACTTTTCTCTGCCCATCCGACCAGGTATGTCCCCTGCTGACTTCAGCCATAGTGCCCAACTCATCGTATGAGGCTGCTCTGAGCCATAGCAAGTTGGGTGTAAAAATTGCCAATAGACTTTTCTCAGCTGATAACAAACACCCAGATCTTGGATTTTTTGTGCTTGACAAGGCAGAGCCAAGGGCAATTGCTGTGAGCTTTCCTTAGGGATCATCTCGCAGAATGAAGATAATAGTGGAATAATGCTTCACTAATAAGAGATGGGTAATGTCGAGTTCATTCTCTGGCTTATTGAAACATGTTTAACAATTTCTCTTCCATATCAATGCTTTTGCCAGGCTAATGTTTATCCTCTTTTTGCCTTATTTTGTGTATCAAATAGCAAGTGGGGTTCTTTGTTACCTTTATTTTCATAACTGTGGCTGTGAAGATATGGAGGATTAATGTAATCAATATTCACTCCAATGTGACTATAACATAGTTTGTAAAAAAATAAAGGATTGGGAAGGGTTGCCATGGATGTGTTATGCAGCTGTAACTGAGAAAAAGTAAGTGTTTATTTTTAAAAGTTTATCTTTTAAACAGGATTCGTCCTTTGAAAAAAGTCAATTCTTTTTCTTCCCTCTTCTAAACAACCCCCAAATTTATTTCCAACTAGACAAAAAATGTACAGAGGTTATGAAGATACTTTCAACCGATGAATATGAACATAAGGGAAGCTGGGAATGGTCAGAAGGTGAAGTGCAATAGTAGAAAAGTGGGTTATGTGACCCACCCCCAGAGAGATGCTAAAACCCCTGAATAGTAGAAGCTTTAGAGAAATGCAGTGGGAGGGAAAAAATCAGATGCAAATAATTGTCATGTTAGTGAAATATATCTTGCTGTCTCCAGAATCAGTGGTGTAGCTTAACGCCCTCTGTCACTCAGAAAGTGCCAACAGATTTCAAACGAGTTATAAAGAAAATCCCCTGTGAAGGAGTTGGATCCATCATATGATATGCAGAAAGGCAAATTGCTGTTAAAACCAGAAGAAAAAGGTAAATATTTAGGCTGAGAAGAAACTTCTAGTACTATAAATTGAAGAGAACACAAAAAAATATTTAGACCTTTCCCTGGAGTTTTGTAAATACAATCAATGGGGATACTTGTTTTAATACAATAACAACCTGTGTAAATCCCACCCTTGGTTCACTCCGTAGCTCCTCTCCTGCTGAGCCAGCAGCAGCTGCGGAAGGGACCTCGACTTCCAAATGCAGACTTTTGGCTAAGCAGTTGATTTCATTTTCAGGTATAGTTTTTAAAAAAGTTTTATCTCAGAGAAGGCAAAATTAAAATGGACACTGGGGACAACATGGAATAGTTGGATCACGTCGCACCAAAACTAGGAATTACAAGGGATTCTCCTGTTGATATTTTAAAATTTTGTCTGTGCAAGTTTTAATCAATTAAAATGCATTATCTACCCTCTTAACTTTCTCAGAGAGGATTATCTGACATTTACTATTCACCAGTTTTGCTGAAAAGGTTAATAGTTCACAGGCTGAAGTTAGAAGTAAACAGAATTGATCATTCCTAATGCTTTGGCTGAAACGGAGGGGCTTTGTGTTGACAGGCTAGGAGATGTAATGAGCCTCTAGTACATTCTTAAGGCTTGTTTCATTTGCTCTGTGAATGGGGAAAGTAAAATTATAGTCTATAGGTGTTTTCCATGGTTCTTTCATAAGCAGGCCTCCTGACACCAATTAAAGAGATTATGTCATCAACTGAAAAGAAAGCTATAACCTCGTATGTTAATGCCGTGATTACTTAAGACAGGGTCACTGGACCCAATAGAACAGTGAGTGACCTTGGTGAAATTAACTTTGGAGCTCAATTCCTAATTAACTGCTTTCAATGAAAGAATGTGTGATTTCAGGCTATTGGTCAAAATATTCACTTTTTTCTGTACAAGGACTTTGCCACCAGAAGTTATTCCTCACCAGCGTAAAAAAAAAAAAAAAAAAAAAAAAAAAACAAACACAACAGGAATAAGATTAGGAAATGGCAAACAGCATGTTCAGAGCTTTGTGAAAACAGATATTGTGCCCTGGATATTTTGCCTGAAAAACCTTATTCTTTTGAGTTTTCTTTACCCACAGTGCAAAAATTAACAGTCCTCAGGAGGGAATGGCACATTTGAACATACTACCAGGGTAGATGAGATCAGAAGAGTTGCACAAACGACAAAAAGAAAGAGTAGCATCTGTGTATAAAATACAGAGGTATATTTATAACTATTAGAAATCCACCATTTTAAAAATGGATTTGCAGCATATACAGAAATCTGGTCAGGGAAGCTGCATTTTGTAGCATTGGAGGAATGTGAAAAGAAGATGGGGAAGCATTTTAAGTGCTCTCTCCACTCTTTCTCAGGTAAGGGCAATGATGCTCCCCAAAAGGAGAGTGGGCTGCCCGAGTGCCCCTTGGCTTTGTCTGCCGTGTCATGGGCTGATCTCTGTCAGAGGTGCACACACTCAGTCCTAGTGCTATAATATTTGTAGGGACTATGTAGTCCGCCTGAAGCTGTTGATCAACACTGAATCCACCTTGGGTCTCTGATCAGCTGTGCTAAAGTCACATTTGCACATTCTTCACTCTACCAGGAAGAAACGCACATCCAAAAACATTTTCAATGCTGATAGCCATATGATGTGGCTGTAAAAGAATCCTAGAATCATAGAATAGTTTGGGTTGAAAGGGACCTTAAAGATCATCTAATTCCAGACCCCTTGCAATGGACAGGGACACCTCCCACTGGACCAGGCTGCTCAAGGTTTCATCCAGCCTGGCCTTGAACACTTCCAGGAATCCACAACTTCCCTTGGTCACCTGTTCCAGTGCCTCACCACTCTTACAGGGAAGAAATTCTTCCTTATGTCTAGTCTGAATCTGATCCTCTCCAGTTTATAGCCATTGCCCGTAAGTTCAGTTTAACCTGTTGGTCTTTTTCTTCTTTCTTAAATAACGCTTATCAGGTTTGATCCAAGTCTTAGTCAGTCTGTGGGTCAAAGTCCTGAGGATATTACCAATCAAATGCTCCAGCAAACAGCAAATTTCTCTTAAAAATTATTACAAAGTTAATGGCAACTTGCTTTATGTGCAGAAAGGCTTCAGACCTGAGCTACCTGTGTGAAAGTATTCTGCTTCCAGGGAACTGAATTTGCAGTGTTAGATGTTACACCTGTGCCAGCTCTGAGTACGGCAGAGGTTTCTTCCTCTGAAGGCTGTGAGCAAGGCAAGAGTGGTGGCTGTCCAGTCTGTTATACTGCCCCCAGCCCAGGGCACAGCGTGGGGTTCTGGATCTGCTCCTGCTGCTGAATTGTGTGACAGAGCTGATTCTTTCCTCTGGCTGCTGGGATGGGATAGAACATTAAAGTAGGTCAAGAAGGGGAAGCAGGAACCTCTCCCATCTGCCCACATCTAATTCTACAAGTAGAAGTGATTAGATAAAATGTCCCAAAGTACCTGGTGCTCAGAGACAGTGGAGGAGTCTATGCACCATGGGCAAAACCCCAAGGGGGAGGATGTAGCAAAGCCAAGAAATGAGGCAGTTTCCTGAAACTCCACCTCTGTTCACAAACTACATCTGTGCCAACCATACAGTGTCACTGGTTGACCACCAGGCCAGCTGCTCCTCTCCTCACGTACAATGAGAGTCTGCCCAGGCTTGGACACAGACATTCAGTGTTCATGGGAACGCTGAAATATCAGAGCGTGAAAAAGGCTTTTCCCACAGTCACCAGGTTATAAAGCAGCAGGCTTAAACAGGATCCAGCTCTAGAGGACAGCCAGAGAGACTGAAGGAGCTGCACTGGAAACTAAACTGCTGTTATCTGGATAACATCTCTGGTACCTGCCTGGAGATAAGGCATGCAGACAGGGAGGCATTAATTAAACGGAAATCTCAGTGAAACCCCTGACCATGTAATACAAGCAACACTAAAGATGCGATTCACTTCAAATATGACCAAATGTGGGCAGTAACTTTACCTAAGAACCAAGAAAACAAAATCTCATACAGCCTTCTGGCTTTATTTTCACTGCAGGTCACAAGTACACCCCTTAGGCTGAACATGGGTGTAATCAAACAAGGTCCAGTGTTGGATATCACCAACCTCACAGTATGTTCAGTCTTCCAGCGCACACTCCAGATCACCACCTTTCACACTGCAGCCCCTGGCTAATAAACAGCAAAGGAGCAGTGAGTAAATTCTCTGAAAGATGCAATTACAAGCAATCGGGACATTCTGCCCACTGAAAGCAATGTATTCTTTACTGCTTGTTTGTGGAGGAGGGAAAAAAAGTGGAGAGGAAAAGATTTTCTCCCTTCACTATGGACCATCCAAGAAACTTTTTGTCTCCTAGTTCTGACACCAGAAAGACAAGAGATACTTGTTGCTTACATGTCTTGAGCTCTCATGCATTTCTCCACACTCTCTGGGCTTTGGGAAGTTGATTGCATTGATGTTTTGTCCAAATGAAAACAGGTGTTACAATACCTGCATTTTCTAAAGCAGAAATTCATTAAGAATCTGCATTTTTGGAGTACTGGAGATGTGGTTTACACAGGGATGATATTTAAGAGACTGGGGCTGCACAGAACCACTGAATTGGAAAGGTTAGTAACTTGTGCTATGAAACCCTGTGGATTATTGACTACCAGAACTAAATACTGGATAGTGTGGAGTTGTTTGCAGGAATTCGGCATAGGAATGGTTTGCAGAAAGTGGCAGTGGAGTTGTTGTGTGTGATTAAAACCCTTCAGCCCACACTTTAGCTCTTCCCTATATCTGACAACAGTACTCAGCACTTTACAGGATGCAGCCCCTTAGAAGCCTGAAGAACTGAAGCGAGCAGGTTCTTTGCCACTGTCTGCATTCATGAGCCAGTTCAGAATGAATGAGGTACCTTTCAGTGAGTAAATATTATGGTTGCAAAGAACATGACAGAAGCAGCACTAAGGCTGGGAATCCTCCTGGTACTGAGGATTTTCTAGGAACAGGGGAGTGGCTTATGGGATACAAAGGCTGAAGTGGAAGACCTGCTTGCTCACATGGGTAAGGACTACTTGCAGTAGGAAGGGCTGCAACGTAAAGGTCTTAAGGAAGATGCACTAACGAGTGATAGAGAAGTGGCTCTGCAGTTGCTTACAGAGTTGAGGATATGGCCAGCGACGTAACACACACGGCCATGCAAGTTTCATGTGCACAAGTCTGTGTCATAATGCCAGCAAACTGCTAAGTGCAGACAATCCCTCCCATCAGAGACATGAGAGTTACCTCCTTGTAAAAAGCATGTTACAATCCTGAGAATACACACTGCCTTTTGCCAACACTCACTCGTACACTGAATCATGGAAGGAGGGGGAATATACCTAGGCTGAGATACCCTGAATGCCCTTTTTGCCCCTGATGCATGTTTGGTAGCATGCTAAAGGCTCAGAGCAGCTGGAAGAGGTTTGAAAAGCTCTATTAAATGTAGAAGGATGATTCCTGCAGCGAAGACAGCAGAAGGTGGCAGAGCATCCGAATTCCAGGCACAAGTCCTGGTGCTGAGAGTGTGAAGAATTGAGACCTTAATGAGACAAATCACCAAAAAGAGCTGAGTGATAACTAAGATAACTTAGAGAGCTAGTGCAAGTACATGTGAAAGCGAGGCTTTCCACCTCATGCTGCTGGTCCAGGGCTGAGATCACTCAGGAAGTGTTTACAATCAGTGTTGCTATGAATGACCCATGAGCTTTGGTGAGGTCCAAGTCCTTTTGGGTACCATGACCATATTTCATTAAATAAGACATTATCAGCATTATTATTTCTACTAATATTACTACTATAATTATTATTATTATATGAATTACTCACATCCAGCCTGATCCTACTGTCCTGATCTGTACATAAAATACTGCATAGTTTCATTCAGGCTCACTATAGCTTTCAGCCCAGTCAGATATTTTGCTGAGACTTGATAGCTGCCAGTGGTCACAGAGAGAAATGCTTTTATTCTCCCCCAGTCCTTCTGGGGGCATCGAGTTTCCTACCTGGGTTGCAGTATTTCCATGGGATTTCCTGGACACGCAGGCTAGAAATCCATCACAAGGGAAATAATTTTGTTACTAGCATCAATCAAAACATTTAGTTCAAATGCTTTCTAGCATAGAAAAGCAGTGTCATGCTCTGTCTTCCCCAGAAAGCAGATTTGCCTTGTAGTGATTTGGGGATAAAGTCTTCCAAGGGGGAATGAGAGAATGGCAGAGATGACTGACATCTGTTTCCTTCCTTCCTTCCATTGTGGGCTATTTTCAGAGATCATTGACAACGTCTTTCCCACTTGCTTCCTCTGAAGTCCACTTATTTTCTAGCAAATATGTGGCTCCTTTCTCCTGTTTGACTATTAGCAAGAGCACAGATTCTCCAGAGCAACAACTTTCTATTTATTAAGATGGTGGTGTGTTTGCACAACTGTTCACCAAAGTAGCCTTCCCAAAGCAGCCTGAGAAGAACCACTGTGCACAGCAGAGCAGGCTGCAGCATGATCAGCTTTCCCCAGAAGACTCTCCAGAAACAATTTTCCCGTGCGTTAACGAAAGGAAAACTTTGCTCTCGTGTAGCACTCTACTCACCAGGAGATCTCAAAGTACTTCACAATGGCAGCACCACTTACTCCTTTCCACAAACATGATCACTTCCCTGGTTGTTTGCCGAATCACAGAATCACCAGGTTGGAAAAGACCCACTGGGTCATCGAGTCCAACCATTCCTATCAATCACTAGACCATGCCCCTCAGCATCTCATTCCCCTATCTTTTAAACCCATCCAGGGAAGGTGATTCAACCACCTCCCTGGGCAGCCTCTGCCAGTGCCCAATGACCCTTTCCATGAAAGTTTTTTAGATTTAGCTCATCATACAACCAAGAACACAAGAAAAGGCCCTTGAGGTCCCCAGTCATGGCTCCAGCCTCTAGGACACCCCTACCCTCTCCCCAACAAGAAGTAGGGAAGGTGATAAAGCTGCTTTTGTACTGCTTGATGATGGAAGGTCAAGCCTATACCATAGAATCATAAAATGGTGTGGGTTGGAAGGGATCTTAAAACTCCCTGACAAACCCCCTGCCATGGGAAGGGACACCTAACACCACATCAGGCTGCTCCAGGCCCCATCCAACCTGTTCTTGAACACATCCATGCATGGGGTAGCCACAGCTTCTCAGAGCAGCCTGTGCCAATGCCTCACCAGCCTCACAGGAAAACATTTCTTCCCAATGTCTCATCTAAGTCTCCCCTCTTTCAGTTTAAAACTCTTCCTCCACATCCTATCCCAGCACTCCCTGATAAAGAACCCCTCCCCATCTTTTCTGTAGGTTATTGTAGCATCCTTGATATTCACATTTAGGAAGAATCTAATTTAAGTCCTTGTTTGACAGGTATTCTTCACCTTGCAAGGGTTCTTAACCTCCGAAGGCAGGGTGTGTAAAGCACAGGAGGCTGTGGGCATGCAGCTGCAGGGCGGCTTGAGGAAAACACTGTGGCACCACAACTTGTTGAGCCAACTTCCCCTCAGACTGGATGGGCAGCTGTATCTTCCTGAGCTGAGATGCTGTTGCCAGGGTGCCTCAAAGCCATCTGCTCCTCTACGCGTGGACAGGGGACAATGGGCAGTGCACTCTGTGGGTCTGCCTGGTTCAGAGCATCAGCCCGAGGAGGAGATGAAGACTGAGTCAGCCTGCAAGAGCTGGAGCAGTCAGGGTGAACTTCTCTTGACCTTCCCCTAATCTGCCAGGGTTTGAGCACAAAACCTCAGGCTTTCATACGCCGCGCGTTTTCATTCATTTTTACAGATACATTCAAGCTGCTATTATTCCAGGTTTTTCTGCTTCCATCCCCTGGGGAACAGCGAGCCAGGCACAGACAAGACATCTTCTGCCAGCAGTTACGTGCTGCTCTTTGTCATCACGCTCCACTACTAAACCATGAGGGAATTGCTCCTCTCAGCCTTGCTGTGCTCTTTTCATCAGCTGGGATTTTCCTCCTGGCTAAAGGAGCTGGAGCCCTCTCGTGTTGAGCTGTGGAGCTTGCAACAATCCTTTCAGAAATCCCTTTAGCTTGAGCCACCCCAGATTCATGGAGAGGCCGTGGATGTGCTGCTATTAATAGGAACTCGACTGCTCTGCTTGTCTTTAATAGCAACATTACACACAATGATGCTCCAAAACAGATTTCAGTTTCAAAAGCCTCAGGCTTAATTATAAGAAGATAAATAAAAATGTCTTATGATATAAAACAAGCCTACTCTAAACTCAGCTGCTGGAAAACAGTGGATTTTTTCAGTCCCTGGAGTTTAATTAGTATTGTATGATATATGCCAACTGTGTAGGAGGTATAAATTAGAAAGAGCAGTGATGACTGCAGGATTTGCAATTTCACTTGAATTTTGAAGGCATCTAGAATAAATCAATCTCTATTCACACAGAGCTCTGTGAAATGACTGATTGCCACTGAGGTAAAACTCAGGATGAGTTTCCCTAAACCTAAGAGCATAGAATCATAGGAAACCTCAAGCTGGAAAGGACCAGTAAGGATCATAGAGCCCAACCCACTGCTCCTGCAGGACTATGTAAGGGGAAACCAAACACCAGCACAATCCCTGCTGTCCTTGAGATCAGGTGCTTTGGGCTACAGATGTTGATTTCTACTGGTAGGGGACCAGGAGGTCCAGTTAGTACTGGGAGAGGACCCAGTCTATCCTGGGAAGAGGCCAGGGGATCAAATTTGTACTGGGATCAAGTTTATATTGGGAGAGAATCAGGGAACCTGGTTTGTACTGGGAAGTAGCTGAGTGATCCACTTTATACCAAGATGGGTCCCAGTTTGTACTGGGAGTGGTCCCAGTCTGTGTTGGGAGGGGAGGAGGGGATATATTTTGCACTGAGACTGGTCCTAGTCTGTACTGGGAAGAGAGCAGGGGGGACAGTTTATACCAGGAGGGGTCAGGATCTTCAATATGTGGCTATGGTAGAACAGAACACACACTTTGGGAGAGGCAGCATCTTAATTGCTGAGAATTCCCAGGATTATTTCAAACCAACATAAACTTGGTGTTATTTTCATTTATTATATTATATATTATGATTTTCTCCCTCTTTCAGTGATAACAGCTTGACAGAGAAAGCTAATGTTGAAGTCATTTTGAGTACCAGTACCAGTATTTTATTTTGAGAAAATAAAATATTTATTAAGCAACCACAATCATGCCACTTTTTCAGAGTTGAGGAAGTCCTAGGATTACATTTGCCTTAGATTTGCATGAGGGGAGAAATTTTTATTTGTCGCGATCCTCTTCTGATCAAAGTTGCGGTAAAACAATTCGTTCAAAATGTTTAAAATAATTTCTACTGCGGACTCATTCGAAACATCCTAAAAGAATTGTTGCACGTGCTCTTAAGACTTATATACAGGTTTCTGACAGTCTCTTGGGTGGGATCTTAATTCTATATTGAGACTTTTAAGGCCATTTTATTAGAAGTAATGTTGTTGTTGTTGTTGTTGTTGTGTGCTGCAAATTGTGATGGTATTTTACCATTGTGAGCTGACAAGGTCCTTGCCCAGTAACACTTATCCTGTAGCTCAGAGACACATGATCTGTGGAATAACATCATGTATACATGGCCTTGTAGAGACACAGTGCCTATACCTCCCTGCACCAGGGGAGGTTTAGATTGGATACTAGAAAAAAATTCTTTACTACAAGAGTGGTGAAGCATTGGAACAATCTGCTCAGGGAAGTGGTGGAGTCTGTGTCTTTGGAGGTGTTCAAAAACAGGTAGACGTGGCACTTTGAGACACGGTTTAATAGGCACAGTGATGGTCTGTAGGTTGGACTGGATGATCATAGAGGTCTTTTCTAGTCTTAATGATTCTGCGATTCTTTGATTCTATGAAGGTCAGCCTTAAAAGGTCACATGAAGGAAGCAAATTCTAGGGAGGGCTTTGAATTGTGGGGAAAAGGCAGGTCCTGTTATTAGCATGAGTTGAGCCCCCTGGGCCACTGCTACAACACTTGGAAGACTGAGATCCAAGACCTTCCCAAACAATGTACTCACTAACAAAGAGGCAGACTCAATGTTGTGCCTTTCGTTGCTTTCATTGCACTTTGCTATCTCCTCCATCTCTAAACCCAATCCAAGACCATGCATGAAAGAATCACGGAATAATAGAATAGTAATATGGTTTGGGCTGGAAGGGACTTTAAAAATCATCCAACCCTCTGACATGGCAAGGACACCTCTCACTGGATCTGGTTGCTCAAAGCCTCATCCAGTCTGGCCTTGAACATCTCCAGGGATGGGGCAGCCACCACTTCTCTGGGCAACCTGCACCAGTGCCACATCACCTTCACACAAAAATGTTTCTTCCCAATATCTAATCTAAATTCCTTCCCTTTCAGCTTAAAACCTTGACCCTTTAATCCTATTCCTGTCCTCCATGATAAGGGACTTCTTTCCATTATTCCCATAGCCCCCTTTGAGTACTGGAAATCTTCTATACGGTCTCCCAATAGCCTTCTCTTCTCCAGGCTGAACAACCCCAACTCTCTCATCCTGTCCTCACAGCAGAGGTGCTCCAGCCCTCTGATCGTCTTTGTGGCCTTCTCTGAATCTGCTGTAAGAGATCCATGTCCTTCCTGTGCTGTGGGGACTAAAACTGTATGCAGGACTCTAGGTAAGTTCTCATAAGAGCAGAGTAAATGGTCAGAATCACCTCCCTCAACCTGCTGGTCACACTTCTCTTGATATAGTTAGAGATCTTAAGCTGTGGACCAAGCTTCTCTGAGTGACTAGAAGTTTCAAAGCTCCCAGCTTGTAAGACAATACAGAGACACTGCTTTTTACGAATAGCTGAGACACCTTCCCAAAATTCAGGCCTTTTAAAGTGCTTCCAATTGCTCTCCTGAAAACAAAAAAGGTATTCATAAAAATGCCCCAAAGCACTAATCACTGAAAAAAAAATGTGTCTACATTTGGTTGACCATGTAATTACGTACTGTACAGGTGAAGGTCATGATCTTTCCCTGTTTTGCTTCCTGGTTCTCACCGCATGTCGCAGATCATGATTATAATCTGACACAAAAGCATTTTCGGCGAGTGATGCATTTCCTCAGCTTGTGGTTAACTGCAACCCCTACAGACGAAACAAGATTTCATGTTTCAAGACTGCAGGAACAACAACTGGGAGAGATAACGTACAGGTGTCTCAGCTTTTGCTGTTTGGATAGCAGAGCACATCAAAGATTGAACAACAGTGTGCAGTTGCTGACTTTCAGCCTGGCACATCTGAAATGGAAATAATTGATGCCAATAGTACCTTTCACTGAGAGAAAACTCCTAATGCCTCATGCACACAGCAGCTGCATGTCTGAGAGACACGACAGTCTAGCGAAGCAAAGAAGGAAGACTATGACAGAAAACATTACGGTAATGTACAGTAATGGCACTTGCTGATTTGAATAAAGTAGCATCTTAAACACTCCACAGTCTCTTTACTGCGTGCCACAGCTCTATTTACAACTCCATATCTGAGATATTTGCACTCAATACAATTTGAGACAAGCCAACACGCCCAGATTACAGTATTTTTCCATTAATTTTGGTTTTAATAATTTAAAAAGGAAACATAGAAACTTTGTCCCTTGGTGGAAACCTGACAGCTATGAAAAAACTTTGTGGCACCATTCCCATTGTTTACCTCTTGGATGCATCTTTTGAAATGAAATATTTGTCCCAAGCCCAAGGTCACTGCAAAGTCACCCATCACTTCTAGAAATGCTGCTGGTCTCAGAAAATAGCAAACACTCGGTTTAGCAGTTGTTAGTACAACAAACTGTCCCCAAGCATCTCAGTCCACCACCTTCACCTTCACAAACATAGAATCATAGAATCATAGAATCATAGAATCATAGAATGGTTTGGGTTGGAAGAGACTTTAAAGGTCATGTGATTCCAACCCCCCTACAATAGGCAGGGACACTTCCCACTGGATCAGGCTGCTCAAGGCTTCATCCAAATTGGCCTTGAACACCTCCAGGTATGGAGCAGTCACAACTTCCCTGGGCAACTTGTGCAGGTGCATCACCGCTCTCATGGTGAATAAATTCTTCCTTATGTCTAGTCTAAATCTGCCCCACTCCAGTTTATACCAATTCCCCTTAGTCCTATCACTACAAGCCTTTGTAAACAGTCCCTCCTCGTCCTAAAATCTTCCAGTGGAGGCACGGATTTGGTTGGTCCACAAGAATTTAATGGCTGAGGGTTGTCTCTGATGCCTGTAAATCAGGATTCTTGACTTAAGAAAGTCATACTGAAGAACTCTGTGTGCAGTATTTCTTTCCCTTTTGAGGGATGAAGATAATCATAAGCCGACACCATCCACTACAGAATACCCCGTGATGTGATATAAAGCCGAAGAGGAGGGCTAACAGCCTGGCATGCCCCACAGTCAGAGTTGGGCAGGCCCACATGAGAACCTACAATCATAGAATCATAGAATCACCAGGTTGGAAAAGACCTATCAGATCATTTAGTCCAACCATTCCTATAAATCACTAAACCATGCCCCTCAGTACCTCATCCACTCATCCTTTAAACACTTTCAGGGAAGGTGATTCAACCACCTTCCTGGGAAGCCTGTTCCAATGCCCACTGACCCTTTCTGGGAAATTTTTTTCCTAGTGTCCAGCCTGAACCTCCCCTGTCAGAGCTTGAGGCCATTCCCTCTTGTCCTGTCCCCTGTCACTTGGGAGAAGAGGCCAGCTCCCTCCTCTCTACAACCTCCTTTCAGGTAGTTGTAGAGAGCAATGAGGTCTCCTCTCAACCTCCTCTTCTCTAGGCTAAACACCCCCAGCTCTCTCAGCCGCTCCTCATAGGGTCTGTTCTCCAGCCCCTTCACCGGCCTCGTCGCACTTCTCTGGACTTGCTCCAGAGCCTCAACATCCTTCTTGTGCTGAGGGGCCCAGAACTGGACACAGTATTCAAGGAGCGGCCTCACCAGTGCCGAGTACAGAGGGAGAATCACCTCCCTGGCCCTGCTGGTCACACCGTTTCTGATACAAGCCAGGATGCCAGTGGCCTTCTTGGCCACCTGGGCACACTTTTGACTCATATTCAGTCGGCTGTCAACCAACACCTCTCTCCTCCAGGCAGCTTTCCAGACAGACTTCTCCCAGTCTGTAGCTCTGCATAGGTCTGTTGTGCCCCAAGCTGCTCACAGATTTTCTGCTGTGCAAGAAGCTTTCTGCTATGTGCGTTGTGGAACAGGATGGCCAGCAGCATCTGGCACAGGGGCAGGGGTCAGCCTTGATGTCGGGGAGAGCTGTGCCACTGCGCTGCAATGTCATGAACTGCTGCTGCTTATAGGGCCATGGAGAATACATGAGAATTGACAGAGAGGTCAGGGAGATAATATGAAGGAGCTAAAGTCGCTGGAAACCTGGAGAGAAAATGACAAGTTCTTTTGCACTTTTTGAAGCTGAACCTTATTTACTTCTGGGGACAGATGATCTGAAGAACTGATATAAACCAGCGGGTGAGTTAGAAATTCCAGGAAACTAAGAGAGCATCCTCCTGGAAACCTGTGGGTTTCCAAGCAGAGGAAAAAGAGGCAAAAGATCTTGGATCTAAATCAATCCTACTAGAATTTTTTCAGTTGATTATAGGAAATATGCACAAGATACCTCATTCATAGGAGAACTCAACAACAATACAAGCAAATGTAGTCATATGTGAGCAGATCTCTGAACTGTAATTCTCTCAATGACATGATGGACACAGAGGTGTTTTTTTGGTATAGCGAGGGGAGGAGTGAGACAGAAGTCAGCCAGTAGCTGCTCTGACAAGACAAATCTTTCATCTTGCATAAATCTAATGTAATTCCCTTCTTGCCACAGGAACTGTGCTGTGGACATTGAATTCCTCGTTCGTAACACTCTGTGGGCCCCTGAAAGGGCAGGAAGCATTTGGTACAGGTTAGGTTCAACAGAAAGAAAATTTGTGGAGTGTTCCAAGTTTAAGTGCATCATGTTTTAAGTTTTGTAAGTGCAGGAATACAAACTGGCCGACAAACTTCTGTGAATTGGACAAAGAGTCGTGATTAATTTATCAAGCTATTCTAAATACATCAACTAAAATATTGGCAATATAAACAAAAGTTATGTAATTCCTCCTTGCCCATGCTTGGGCCCAGCTTGTGATGGCAGAAACTGAACTGGAGGGCATAAAAGGATTTCCAAGAAAAAGCCTTTGTTTAATGTTTCCTCTGCATCAGATATTCCACTTGCCTCCCAGTCACATATATTTTAAATCATGCTTTTGCTGTCCACAGAAAATTCCTCCATCTACTTAGACTTCCAAATCCATGATTTTGCACATTAATAAATATTAATGAAGTCCTGAAGTAAATACCAATGTTATGGTTTCATTGGCGATCTTACTGACATTTATAAATATCTGCAGCTTTCATGGTTCAGGACACTGGAAGAGCTTCCAGATTCTGTTAAACTTTGTCACATAATTGTACATATGGTCTCTCCTTTAAAAGTATAATGCGTGGGGTTCAGGGAGTATTTCCATTAAGCAGCCCTGCATGTGTTTGCCTGCTCTATCAAAGGCCACATTTCTGTGTGGGCGAATATTTGCTGACCTACTAAACCCATCATTTTTCATCCCAGCTGACACCAAACAGCACACAGAGTCTGCGCTTTCCCAAGCTACGGAAATCATAGAATCATAGAACAACCAGGTTGGAAGGGACCCATCGGATCATCTAGTCCAGCCATTCCTATCAAACACTAAACCAAGTCCCTCAAGACCTCATCCACCCATGCCTTAAACACCTCCAGGGAAGGGGAATCAACCACCTCCCTGGGCAGCCTATTCCAATGCCCAATGACCCTCTGTGTGAAAAAATTCCTCCTAATCTCTAGCCTAAATCTCCCCTGGTGGAGCTTGAGGTCATTCCCTCTTGTCCTGTCCACTGGCACTTGGGAGAAGAGCCCAGTTCCCTCCTCTCTACAACCTCCTTTCAGGTACTTGTAGAGAGTAATGAGGTCTCCCCTCAGCCTCCACTTCTCCAGGCTAAACACCTCCAGCTCTCTCAGCCGCTCCTCATAGGTTCTGTTCTCCAGCCCCTTCACCAGCCTCGTTGCTCTTCTCTGGACTTGCTCCAGAGCCTCAACATCCTTCTTGTGCTGAGGGGCCCAGAACTGGACACAGTATTCAAGGAGCGGCCTCACCAGTGCCGAGTACAGAGGGAGAATCACCTCCCTGGACCTGCTGGTCACACCATTTCTGATACAAGCCAGGATGCCAGTGGCCTTCTTGGCCACCTGGGCACACTGTTGGCTCATGTTCAGTAGGCTGTCAACCAACACCTCTCTCCTCCAGGCAGCTTTCCAGACAGACTTCTCCCAGTCTGTAGCTCTGCACAGGGTTGTTGTGCCCCAAGTGCAGGACCTAGCATTTGGCCGTGTTAAACCTCATGCTATTGGACTCTGCCCAGCGGTCCAGCCTGTTTAGGTCCCTTTGCACAGCCTCCCTACCCTCCAGCAGATCGACACTTGCACACAGCTTTGTGTCATCTGCAAACTTGCTAAGGGTACCCTCAATGCCTTCATCCAGGTCATTGATGAAGACATTGAACAGGACTGGACCTAGCACTGAGCCCTGGGGAACACCACTTGTCACTGGCCTCCAGCTGGATTTAACACCATTTCCCACCACTCTCTGGGCCCGGCCAGCCAACCAGTTTTCTACCCAGGAGAGTGTGTGTCTGTCCAGGCCAGAGGCTGACAGTTTCCGTAGCAGAATGCTGTGAGAAACTGTGTCAAAGGCTTTACTGAAGCCCAGAAAGACCACATCCACAGCCTTTCCCTCATCCAGCAGCCGAGTGACTTTGTCATAGAAGGCGATCAGGTTGGTTTGGCAGGACCTGCCTTTTGTGAACCCATGTTGACTGGGCCTGATCACCCGGTTCTCTTGTAAGTGCTTCATGATAGCACTCAAGATCACCTGTTCCATGACGTTCCCTGCCACTGAGGTCAGACTGACAGGCCTGTAGCTCCCCAGATCCTCCCTGTGACCTTTCTTGTAAACGGGCACTACATCAGCCTCCAGTCCAGAGGTACCTCCCCAGTCTTCCAGGACTGCTGGAAGATGATGGAAAGGGGTTTGGCCAATACATCCACCAGCTCCTTCAATACCCTAGGATGAATCCCATCTGGCCCCATAGACCTGTGGGTGTCCAGTTGGCCAAGCAGGGCTCTGACCACCTCCTCTTGGACCATGGGAGCCTCCTATTGCTCCTCTGTTTCCCAGATGTCTACACAGAGGGAACAGTTTTCTTTACAATTAAAGACTGAAGCAAAGAAGGCATTAAGTACCTCAGCCTTCTCCTCATCCCCTGTCACTGTTGTTCCCTCTGTGTCCAAAAGGGACTGTATGGTCTCCCTTGTCCTCCTTTTATTGTTTATATATTTATAGAAAGATTTTTTTGTTGTCTTTTACAGACTTAGCCAATCTGATCTCTAGTTGAGCCTTAGCCCCTCTGATTTTTTCCCTACACAGCCTCACTTCCCTCCTGTAGTCCACCCAAGAGGCCTGTCCCCTCTTCCAGAGCCTATAAATATTCCTTTTTATCTAATGTCACTCAAGATTTCTCTACTCAACCAAGCTGGTTTTTTCCCCTGCCGGCCTTTTTTCTGGAACACGGGGATGGCTTTCTCCTGAGCTGCTAGGATCTCCTTTTTGAAGAGCTCCCAGCCCTCATGGGCTCCCTTGCCCTCAAGTACTGTCTTATTGCTTAAAATTGCTTAAATATTGCTGTCTTGTGGTTACTCACTACTCTGAATTAGTCATCCGCTTCTACGTCTGTCCGTTTATACGCTAAGAGATAATCCACCGAGATTAATAGCCATTTCACTTCTTGTGTATGCCTTTGTCTATCAATAGGATTACAGGACTTGGTTCCTGTGGTGGAAAGTTTAGCTCAGTGACCCAAGAAATACTTTCCAAGTGAACACTATCGTTTCCCTGCTTCAAAAGGTAAGAGAGAGGAATTCCACAATACATTCTGGAACTGAGTTGAGCATGGGACAGTCCTGGGCCAGGGATTTTGCTGTTGGGATAAAGCCAAACTGAAGAGCTGAGGAGTATCAGTAGCAAATGGTTTGAGTCTGGCTTCATTTAAGTGACCAAGAGATGGAAATCACTTTCAGCCTCAGATTGAATGGTTAGACTTGATGATCTCAGAGGTCTTTTCCAACCTGGTGACTTTGATTCTATGATTCAGGGGTGGTGCAGTGATCTCTGAGTCTGTCAGTTGTTGAAAGCTCCTAATCATGCAATACTGCCTAACTCTGTGCAAAAAGACAGACACCGTAACAAATATTCCTTCAATAGAGTCCTAAGTATGCAGTATCTTGTATTTATAACAAACATGGCAAAGTCGGAGGGAATTCTCCACATCAGAGAACTCTGCTGAAACATGGGTTTACTCCAACAAGGAGCTGTTGTCTTAGGTCTCGCAGAAGTCCTTGCATCCGAACAAGAATCAAGTAGCTGCAGTATCTGTTCTCTGCTCAGACTGGTAGGAAAGCATTGATTTCCAAGAAAAACAATGGTAAAGCTCTCTTTTTACATGAATAATCTTTCTCGGTCCAAGAGAGTCCTGTGATCAGTTTTCCCCCATATAACATTGATGGAGGCCTCAGGACAGTCAGAATGAGAGGAACAGTTCAGGCAAAATTGCCATGATTTGTGTGCAGAAGATGTTGTGCAGATACAGATGCCCCCAGTAACTCTGTCCGGCCTGCCTGGGCTGACAAAAGAAGCTTCTGGAACTTGCTAAATAGATTCTGCCAGCGCTTCTGAAACTCTAACATAATTTGCATTTAAAAGAATTTAAAAGTATTACGTGTTATCTCTTCAGGGAAGTTGTTGTGAACCTCTGGAAACAGCCACCTTAATACCCTGTCTGCTCACTAGAGACACGAGACCTGTGTTTTTCCACTGTGACTGCCAAGGATGAGACCTTGAAGGATATGGTCAGGGCAAGTGAGATGGACAACTATTGAGGTGCATCATAGAATCACTAGGTTGGAAAAGACCTCTGAGAACATCAAGTCCAACCATACCTGTCTGTCACTAAACCATACCCTTAAGTTCCTTGTCTACCCATCTTTTAAATACCTTCATGTGTGGTGACTCCTCCACCTCCCTGCTCCTGCCAATCTGAACCTCCCCTGGTGCAGCTTGAGGCCATTCCCCCTCATCCTATCACCTGTCACTTGGTGAAGAGACCGGCACCCACCTTGCTAGATTCTCCTTTCAGGCAGTTGTAGGCAGTGATAAGGTCTCCCCTCAGCCTTCTAGATCTCAGAAACAGGTGAAATTTTTCTTGCAGGTTAGAGAAGGGCAGTTCTGAGCACAGTGTGTAAAACCTGCTTTTCAAGAGAATGCATGAAGGACCTTTAGATTTTCTTCTCTTCAGATTTCCAAAGATGTATTTATACTGGCCTAAAATAAATACAACACAGAGGAAGGGAGAAAGGCTTGTTGCATATGCCACAATACAGATCAAGTCAAGTGAAAAAGCCAGTGTTGGTGGCACATGAAAAATTAGCTCCCTGAAGCAAAATAGGCAACTACTTATTTATGCTGGCTGGAAAAAACTGCTTGTTCTATACGCTTGGTCTTCTCCTACCTATAGCTCTTCCCAAGTAAGGCCTGGTAACTTTGCATATCAGATCTTTTTATTAGACACAATAATGTCTGTAGATGCTGTCTAATGTAACGTGCGTGAGGTGAAGCACTTCTCTGTGAATCATGGGTTAAGACATGTAGTTCCATCTCTAGTTGTCTTTATTCTGATAAATGGAGGAAAAGCGATGATGAAATAATTGTGTACCTAAGGAAAGGTTGTAAACTCATGCTCTGATCCATATTTAGCAGTACTAAATTGTGAAACAGTACAATGAAGTCTGCTTACATTCAACAGAAAACTAGAGAAAATTGTTTGCCCTAATGTCCAGCCTCAGGGACCTGTGATGGTTTGTATAGAAGAAGATCAAAAACTTAAGTTCCTTTGTCTGTACCAAACCATGAGCTAGCCCAGCAGTGAGTTGAGAAAGAGGGTGAAACAGCTAAATGGCTTTCAGTATGCACAGTGAGTCTGGTAGGATCCCTGTCAGCATAGAATCATAGCATCATAGAATCGCCAGGTTGGAAAAGACCCGCTGGATCCATCGAGTCCAACCATTCCTATCAAACACTAAACCATGTCCCTCAACACCTTATCCACACATCCCTTAAACTCCTCAACCTCCTCCCTGGGCAACCTATTCCAGTGCCAAATGACCCTTTCTGTGAAATACTTTTTCCTAATGTCCAGCCTGACCACCCTCCGGCAGAGCTTAAGGCCATTCCTTCTCATCCTGTCCCCTGTCACTTGGGAGAAAAGGCCAGCTCCCTCCTCTCCACAACCTCCTTTCAGGTAGTTGTAGAAAGCAATGAGGTCTCCTCTCAGCCTCCTCTTCTCCAGGCTAAACACCCCCAGCTCTCTCAGCCATTCCTCATAAGGCCTGTTCTCCAGCCCCTTCACCAGCTGGAATTCACAGCTGGAAAAGTGAATTTTAAATATCTTTACCTGAACCCACTGACTTAGTTCATGATTTCTTTTATTGCTACTAAACCAATCATTTCTTGAGTTATTTCCTCGCTAATGCATATAATTGCTGCCAGTTCAGATAAGCCCAAAGGTTACAAAATAACATCATTTCTACTTTTTGTTTATTTTGATTCTCCAAAGATGAGGTCTATTAAAGGTCATATCTTGACAGAATTCTTTTTTCCCCCCTGTTGTGCTAAAATAGATCAGTATTATTGACCTTGACAACAATGCCTGAAAGGTTTAGTGACAATCCGTTCTGTATCAATGAGCACATAAAACTGCTTTTATGGGCTGAGGCGCTCCCCACGCATTTGATAGCAGGCAGATCAGCTTTTCATGACAAGGCACGGAGTAAAAAGATTTAATGTATCCATCTCAATGCGAATTGGATCGTACCCTCCTGACATGAGATCCCCAGCCCCAGGGAGAGCTGCGCTCAGCGCTGTGTTGCTGCATTAGTCACTCGTAATGGCTACACGAAGAAACAGAGCATGACAAGGGCTAAATAACACTGTGAGCGCAGAACTGTCCAGGTTTCTCCAGCCTCTCTGCTTTCCCAGACTTTTTAAGTATGAAAAGCAATAAAATGGTTTTAATGGGGCTCTTTTTTTTTTTTTTTTTAAACCACTCATCTCTTCTGCTTTGTAAAGGTAGATCTTGCACAGTGAATAACGCAACCAGGGGTTCTGTTAAGAATCAGACGAGAACTCTTCGCTGGCTCTTTCAAGTGGCTCAAGATTTGGGGTGTTAAAGCAGCTGGTCTGCTAATGTTTAACTGCTCTCCTGGTGCTGACTCTGGTTTCAAAGTGGCCAGTCCTCAGCCTGTGTTTGCCCTACACCTGCTTTGGGGTAATAGGTCCCTCGTAGCTGAATTTTTCTTTTCCTCCAAATTTTCTTCTTTGCTGATTCCCCCTCCTAAATAATCACAGAAGTACAGTTTCACCTCCGCATTTGGTGAAACTCTGGCCCAGAAGAAGGCAACACAAATGTGCCAGTGGTGTCAATGGGGGCAGGATTTCACTTGTTTAGCTAGAAACAGGTTTTGCTAGAATCCTGACTCTTTCCCCTTGAATTATGGTGATTACTGGAGGAGAGGGGAGGGGGGGAGGGAGAGGGAAACACTATAACAGATAAAAACATGAATAAAAAAAGTCACGCAGGAGGAAGACGTGTAATGACTATTGCTGTTCTGATGGTTTGTGTTAAAACTTGAAAAACAAGACACATGAAGAAGAGAAGGCAAGATGGAAATTAAGACCTTTGTTTAGAATATACATGTCTCTGGTTAAGGGGTTATAAATAATCTTTGCTAGTGGGCTGAGTTGCCTCTTGTCATTAGTCTAATCTCCACGATGCCTGTTCTATCATGTTGTTCACTTCAGGGTCAAAAAAATTGTGTGGAAAAGCAACAGCACACAGCAGATTTCCCTGAACCCAAGTGGAGAGACCTGTTAACCAGCCCTTTCTCTACTCCATCACTGGGAAGCTAACCAAATCTTTGAGTTAACTAACTTTGGTTAGTTAACTAACCAAATCTTTTAACCAAATCTCCCCTTTATTACTGCGTCTAGAAGTGCGGTGGAAGCATCATGGCAACCGTTCATGATCTCTTCTGGGGATGCAGGATTGTTGTTCAAGGATCATAGAATCATAGAACAAGCAGGTTGGAAGAGACCCACTGGATCATCGAGTCCAACCATTCCTATCAAACACTAAATCATGTCGCTCAGCACCTCGTCTACCCGTCCCTTAAACACCTCCAGGGAAGGTGAATCAACCCCCTCCCTGGGCAGCCTCTGAAAATACCCAATGACCCTTTCCATGAAAAACTTCCTCCTAATCTCTAGCCTAAATCTCCCCTGGTGGAGCTTGAGGCCTTTCCCTCTCGTCAACAGCTTCTGTATCAATCCAAAGGCAACCGGTGTAACTGAAAACAACACTTGGAGAGGAAAGGTATAACTCACTGCAGCACAATCCCCAGGACTGGAGGAATACTGAGTACAGGTACACCATTCATCCCACCTCTGGGAGAAGTGGGATGGAACTGGGATGAACATTCGTGTGCATACACATTCCTGAGCAGCAGGGTTTATGCAGAGACCCTTAAAAATCCTCTTCATCTTTCCTTCTCAAAAGAAGGAGAGCTACTCTCCAAGGAAAGGCTGTTTCTGCATTTCGTATTTCACCCTTTTATGCTTGTTTGATTCCTGTGGAAGCAGAAGGCACAAAAAATGCCAAAAAAAGAACTCTGATCATGGCAAGCTCAGCCGCATAACACACCTCAGTACAAGTCAAGGACCACCACCATCGCTCACAACACCAGCTGAGCACGGCAGAGTTGCTGCAGGTCTAAAGAAATCCAACTCATATGGCTGGTAAAGCAAATTCACTGACGTTAAGATTCCTGTTTGAATCATTTAAAGGGCAGTTTGCAGATCAAAGGGGTCTTGGAAAAAACCCCAAGTATCCAGGTTACGTGAAATACAATCTTGATTGGAATGAGCCACTGTGGGGTTCCTTTCCTAAGGCAGCCCCTACCTCCAGGTGTTGCTCTTGGAATGAGAACAAAGAGGAGAGGCAGGGGAGGATGAACAAAACCCCCCAAAAGTCAAGAAAATAATGAAGAGGAAAAGGGAAAAGATTAATCATTCCATCACCAGCAGACTCCTGAGCAGGGCATTTGTTCCTCCTGCATGAAAAGTCCTTCCTTTGCCATCCAAAACAATCAGCTGGCAGTTAGTTTGCCTTCAGCCCTTTCCCCACATTTCAAGCATATAATTATTTACACCAGGTGCTTTGCTTCAGCCCATCTCTTATGACGTCCCCATTCACAAGTAAAGGATTGTAACTCGCCAGTGTTCACTGAAGTTTCTTTGTACAAGTTTTCTACCCTGGGTGTAACGTTACATTGACAAGCGACATGGCACAATGGAAAGGGAAATAGAATTTACCCGGCAAACAAAGGGTATTAGTGCTCCCTGCCTCTAACCCCAGGCGACCGTACAGAGCTGACTGCAGGGTCTCTGCTGACAGAAGGCTCAGCTCATACAAAAATCGTGAGCGTGGCAGCAGTGCTGGCAGACAGCTACACCTGCAGCCCATGGCTGTGTGCAGTCACACTGTTTTGCGCCGTTGCTTTGGGTGTAAATTTAAGTTTTATTTAAATTCAATTTTATTTAGATTTAAATAGGTTTAAATTAATGAAAGATTTCAGCTAGTGGGGTCCTCGGTGCTGACGGAGGGTGTTTAACCCCAGCAGTGCTCACCCCCTCCCTTCCCAGCCTCTAACAGAGGGTTGCCCCATCGCTGCTCAATTCAGACTGCGGGGTCTGGCCTTTTGTGCTCCGGGCTTTGCTGGTGGCTGCATTCAGGGTGAGCTGCTGTCATAGAAATGCTGTGAAAACTCAGGTCTCGTGGCCCCTGTGATTCTGCCTCTTTGTTCCACTGAAGCTCCTGGAACGTGCCTGTTGCACCCACACGCGGCAGGACCTGTCCTTGTGTGTCTAGCCAGGGCTGATGCAGGAGAGATGCCCTTGGGCTTTGCTATAAAACAAATAAGCAGTGATAAGGATAAGGAGGGGAAAGTGAGAAGTGGGATTATTTCAGTTTGCATCTCCTGTCCTTTGATTCGGTTTGATGTGGCAAGTCCAGGCATGGATGAACTGGGAGAGGAAGGGAGTCTGAGCGCTCCCCTTTAGCCCTGGCTCTGTTGCACGTACACCACTGCACACGAGGCTGCTTGCAAGCACAATCCCTTTTCACCTATCTAAATCAAGGGTGTTTCCTGGCTTTCCTTCACAGAAAAATCTCAAGGTCATGGACTGCCCAGAGATGCAAATAAAAATACTGAGACAATGATGGCAGATAAACCCTGTCTCTCCCATCACTTCTTATTTCTTCTTTTCCCTGAAAAGTGGGTGCAACAAATTAAATGAGTCCTAGATTCTATAAGGGAGAAATTCCTGCTTTTTCAGGTTCAGTCAACATCTTCCAGCCTCTGTTGTGTCATCTACACTTACAGTGGACACAGTGGGAGTCCTGTTCACGCCTTTTCAGAAGCAATTCTAGTTCAGTGAATATGAGGAATACTCTGAACACACTTTTTCATGATCCTGCCCCCAAACTGGTCTTCTAATAGTGGCAGCCCACTGATCCCAGTCTGCCCTCCTGTCTTATGAGGAACGGCTGAGAGAGCTGGGGGTGTTTATCCTGAAGAAGAGGAGGCTGAGGGGAGACCTCATTGCTCTCTACAACTACCTGAAAGGAGGACAGGACAAGAGGGAATGGCCTCAAGCTATGCCAGGGGAGGTTTAGTCTAGACATTAGGAAAAAAAAAATTCACAGAAAGGAGTCATTTGGCAGTGGAACAGGCTGCCCAGGGAGGTGGTTGATTCACCATCCCTGGAGGTGTTTAAGGCACGTGTGGATGAGGTGCTGAGGGGCATGGTTTAGTGATTGATAGGAATGGTTGGACTCGATGATCCTGTGCATCTTTTCCAACCTGGTGATTCTAGGATTCTATGATCTGCCACAAGAACTCCCGATCACTCGGAAGGGGCATCAGGCAGTGCTGTAGTAAAGATCCCCAGCAGAGAAAGGAAGAGTTGGTTGTGTTCTTGCATGTATTGAAATTAATTTTTCTCTATTTTTCCATTTCTTTATCTTTCTAAGCCTTTGCCAAGCACAACAAAAAAATTCAGGGTAAGATAGGAGGACAGAAAACACTTCCTCTGAACACCCCTAAAGCAGCAGCTAAAAAGACTCAAACAGGATGGTGTTGGCCGCTCCAGCAGCACAACCTTCTGCTGCCTGGCTTGCCCCTGCTAGAGCACCGCTCCTTCTGACACGAGCGTTTCTGCTGCTTACGGTGAAATGCATCCCCAAGGCACATTTCCCTTCTTCCTGCAGATGCTTCTGACTCATACTGATCAACCAAAGATTAGGGAATCTGGCTTTTGAAGTGCACTGAAACACGTGCTTTGAAAATAAATAAAGTAATTGAAGCAGCATTGGTCCAAGCCCTATCGAGGCAGAAATCAGAGAGAGGTGGGAATAATGTCCTTGAGGCTTTTTTTTCCATGGATTCTCTGACCCACAGACTGTAGGAAGAAGAGGGCAAATGTTTCAAATAGAGACATTACATCACTGTTTTATTTATATCCTCCATCTGTGTGATCTGTAAGACATAAGTGGGGCCAAGTATAATTATTCCTAAAGAAATTAAGGGATGAGCAAGGCACGTGCACAGCCCCAAGGTGTAGCCTGCAATACAGGGAGAAGTATGTCTTCCCTTTTGGGCAAGTGAAGATCTCTTCCCTCTTTCCTATCATCTCCACCTTCTCCCTATAAACCTGGAGTTACTTCTAGAGTTCCCAGGACACCTGGCCATGTCATAGAATCCTAGAATCCTAGAATCCTAGAATCACCAGGTTGGAAGACACCCATCAAATCATAGAGTCCAACCATTCCTATCAAACACTAAACCATGTCCCTCAGCACCTCGTCCACCCATGCCTTAAACACCTCTAGGGAAGGTGAATCAACCACCTCCCTGGGCAGCCTCTGCCAGTGCCCAATGACCCTTTCTGTGAAAAACTTCCTCCTGATGTCCAGCCTAAATCTCCCTTGGCGGAGCTTGAGGCCATTCCCTCTTGTCCTGTCCCCTGTCACTTGGGAGAAGAGGCCAGATCCCTCCTCTCTACAACATCCTTTCAGGTACTTGTAGAGAGTAATGAGGTCTCCTCTCAGCCTCCTCTTCTCCAGGCTGAACAACCCCAGCTCTCTCAGCCGCTCCTCATAGGGTCTGTTCTCCAGCCCCTTCACCAGCCTCGTTGCTCTTCTCTGGACTCGCTCCAGAGCCTCAACATGTCCAGAACCATCTGCACACTCTGGGTCCGGAGTTAGTGACATAAACCCAGGGGTACTGGAAATTTTCTTGAGAGACACTTTCCGGGCATTTGAAATAGCAATCTCAGCCTTGCTGTTTGGTGCAGTAGATATTTCTCCCATGATCAAGTTATTTTAAATTGGAAAGGAATAGGAGAAAAAAATCAATAAGACCTGCCTGTCTCCAAACTGGACTTGGTCCCAAGGACTGCAAGAAATGGACCCGCTGGTGGGATAAGGATCTTATTCAATATCATAGAATCATAGAATCACCCGGTTGGAAGAGACCCATCAGATCATCGAGTCCAACCATTCCTATCAAACACTAAACCACATCCCTCAGCACCTCATCCATCCATGCCTTAAACACCTCCAGGGAAGGGGAATCAACCACCTCCCTGGGCAGCCTATTCCAATGCCCAATGACCCTCTGTGTGAAAAACTTCCTCCTAATCTCTAGCCTAAATCTCCCCTGGCGGAGCTTGAGGTCACTCCCTCTTGTCCTGTCCCCTGTCACTTAGGAGAAGAGGCCAGCTCCCTCCTCTCCACAACCTCCTTTCAGGTAGTTGTAGAGAGTAATGGGGTCTCCTCTCAGCCTCCTCTTCTCCAGGCTAAACAACCCCAGCTCTCTCAGCCGCTCCTCATAGGGCCTGTTCTCCAGCCCTTGCAAGCACTCACCAGGCTTTTGCTTGCATGTTTCTTCATAGGTTTCCCACGTCCCTTAGAGGTTTTCCTCAGTTGCTGAAGAGTGCAGAAACAGTAACCAGAGTTAGAACGCATTGCTCAGGGAAGCAGTGGATGCCCCATCCCTGGTAACAGACCATGTCATGTTGGACAGGGCTCTGAGAAACCTGATTGACTTTAAGATGTCCCTGATCCTGCATGGAGATGGGACTGAATGATTTATAAACATCATTTCCAACCTGAACTATGCTTAGCATTTGTGGAGTTGTCAGGTTCCAGATGTAACAGCAGCACGTCTCTCTGTGCCACTCTACCACCTCTCACTTCCTGACTCTGGGAGAAGAGGAAACGCTGTTTTACATCTGAACAGCAGAATTGGAGACATCCTCCCTTTGGAAAGACTTTGACATCCCTAGGTAAAGGCTTTTCTTCAGTCAGAAGCATTGCAGACCACCGGTGTAGGTTTACCATAGTGCAACATTTTTTAGCACACTGCAAATGCAAGTCTTTGTCTTTTTATCAGAGACTGCAGATTTAAACTGTAACACAAGTAGGAGACAACCAGCCTTTGATTTTCTATTAATTTTCTATTAATTCCATTTGATTTTTATTAGATTTTATTAATTCTATTTTATTTTCTATAAACTTCCTATTATTTTTTCAATTTTGATTTTATATTCCACTTCCTACGCTCTTTTTGCATCATTCTGCACTACAATGAGTTGAGATGAACAAGCAGTTCTGGCTTCATCCTATTTGTTACGTGGGATTGTTTTGTTGTTCATTAACTTGTTTCTTTCTTCACTGTTGGTTTTCTTTTTTTTTTTTTTTTTTTTTTTGCAGCATTTTGACCCTTTAATTTTTGTCCAGATTTCTACTGCCTGGACCTTGTCTTCATCCTGGCTGCGTTTTCTGCTGCTCCGTTCTGCAGCAACAGCAAGAGACTTAGTGGCAAAAACCCAGATCCAGCATCCACCACTAACCAGGAGAGAGGCCATCCGATTCTAGGACATCTCCCTGAGAACAGGCAGACAATTATTTGAAGCACAGGAGGAAAGAGGGTGAGAAAACTTCAGCAGCGACAGCCTATTTTACAAGCATTTACATTTATAAAAAGGAGATCACTGCAGGAAAATTCAGTATTCACAGCTGGCTGGAAAATTCCCTCAAATACAGTTTCCTTTTACTCTCCCTCCTGCAACAGTTGGGACTTGGTCTGAAATTCAAATTAACTTTCATACTCAGCCTACAATTCCATTTTGTGCCCCAGAGCAAAATTTCCTGCATAATTGTGTGTATTTAGGTCAGTTCTCCATTGTTTGCTTCTGCAAAGAAAATAGCTGATTTGCCAGCAGAGAAAATTCCTAATGCAGTTTTCAAAAGCACTTTTGCAATTAGAGATTGAGCTCTGAAATGAGACTGGAACGTAGGCATGTATTTGCTTGGGTAAAGTCTCGAGACTTTTTATGTGTGTTTTTAATAGCAGGGCAACTCCATTTAAACCCAGAGCATATTTGACATTTATACAGGAATAGCCGCTTTGCCAAACTGTATTTTAAAAAGCAGTTATCCTATTTGCATACTTTTATCGAATATTAACTGTATGTAATATGTGCAAATATTAATCTAATTAACATTTAATCGCAAAAAGCAACACTTATAATCTTTTTCTGTTCTAAGGTTCTTCCCACTGCAAATCTCCCCTACATTTAATTCGTGTGGATTTCTTGTTTCTAACTTTCTGCTGTGAGAAGTCCCCTCTTAGTACATTCTGATTATGTTTGACTGTAAAGCACAAACGACATGCATAGGCAGATCTATATAAACATATTAACCCATGCAGGCATCTAATTAACACAAAATATTCTGAGCTGAGTCTCATGAATAAGAAAGCTCTCTTGATTGCTTGTTTAATTGGCTTAGACCAGGGATCTATGCAAAGTGATGTCTTTATCTCTGTATCTTTCAAAGAAGCAGGGAGCATGACTCAAAATGAATATTTCCTCTGCACAACTCAAAACGTTTATTTCCTCTACATCTTAGAGATCTAAAGTCCAATCTTGTGGCTTCATAAATATTTTTGTGAATGCACTGCCAGTACAGGTCCAAAGAGTTTGGGCACACCACACAAACGCCCCATCAGGGCTTAATTTAGGGCAACAATACTAAAGGTTGGGCAGTGGAAAGTCAAGAACTGATGTTAAATGTAGATTTCTAGGCATTAATTAAAAAATAAAATTAAATGTCTACCACCCCCATCCCCCGAGACGCCTGTGAGGGACAACAAAGTGGGGCAGATCTACCTCAGGATGCTGGGAGTGAGGGGGAAAAAGAATCAGGTCAAAGCACACAATATACAAATCCTTGGGATGCCGTAGGGCACAGTATGCAACGACCTCAGACTGTTTTGAAAATCGATTACAGAAGGCCTTCAGCTGAATGGAGTCAATGACCCTGTCTGTGTATGGCAAAAGGAAAACAGCTACATCTTCTCTGAGCTAATACACATGAGGTTTCCTGGCCTAAGATCCCCACGGTGGCTGGCAAAAGGAGACCTAAGGAAGCAGCTCCTCCCCGTTGTTCTTCACACTAGGAGAGGAAAACATTGGGTTTCTTTTCAGTAAGGCTTGATTTCTATGATATCAAAATAGACGAACCCCTGTTTTCCCTTCAAAAAAACCCATCACCAGCTGTGCTAAGGGTCACGGTGTAATAGACAAAGAACGTGTGTAATTCGGGAACTACAACTGCCTAATGAAATATATGTCAAAAGAGACAGCTGGCCTGAAGGCTTGGGCTGCCCAGTCTTTGTCTTAGGGTTTTCTCTAGCTAGAAGTACAGAAGAACTAGGACTGGTGAAGTGGGTGTGTTTTATCTGCTATATCCAATTACTAGTGTTTCCTTTTTAGTACTTCAGCTTCTCTCCTTCAGGATTTGTAACTGCCATCCAGCCAAAGCTTTTCTGCTTAAACAGTGTAAGCCATAACCAACACAAGGGAACAAAGGGGTTTGCTCACAGTGAGCAGAGCACTCAAACACAGGGAAGAACTATCGTGTGTGATTTGGGAAGCAAAGAAGTGGTGGTGTTAAGACTCGGGATGCGCCAGCAGACATAGAAAAATTAATCTTATTGTGTTACTGCTTTGGAGAGACTGCTTCCAATAGCATCCTCATTAAAGCAGGAGATCTTGATCTAATAAGGATCTTGGTTCACTGATATGCATGGAATCTTCTCTCTCCACCAGTGCTTAAAGCACAAAAGACAGATAAAAAGATATTTATTTGCTGCAGTGTGTCCAGAGGAGGTCAACAAGGCTGCTGAAGGATCTGGAGAACAAGTCTTGGCTGAGCGAAATGGATTGTTCAGCCTGTAGAAGAGGAGGCTAACGGGTAACCTTATCACTCTCAACAAGTACCTATAAGGAGCTTGTAGCAAGGTGGGTATTGGTCTCTTCTCCCAAGTAACAACCAATAGGATGAGAGAGAATGGCCTCAAGTTGTGCCAGGGGAGGTTTAGGTTGGATGTTAGGAAATATTTCTTTACTAAAAGAGTGGTGAAGCACTGGAACAGGCTACCAAGGATGGGGGTGGAGTCTCCATCCCTGGAGGTGCTTGAAAAATGAGTAGATGTGTCACTTTGGAACATGGTTTAGTAGACATCGTGGTGCTGGGTGATGGTTGGACTGGATGATCTTAGAGGTCTTTCCCAACTTCAGCAATACTATGATTCTGTAAGATATTTATGCCAACCATACATAAAAACATTTTTAAACTGATAAAGATGAAAGAATTGGGAATAAGGTTGAGACAACCATGTCTAAAAAACTTGTGAACTGGAGCACAGGGATTATATTGCCTAAAAGCATTTACTCTTAAAGCACAGAGAACATGATGTGCCAGCACCTGTTCACTAAACTAAATATATTTTCCAGGCAATTGTGCAAACCCTTTTGAAGCCAAGCAATACCAAAGTGAAAAAAAAAAAAAAAAAAAGGATCAAAAGTAGGTCCATTAACTTTCTTTGCCTTAGCTAACGTAGACTGTACTTTTGTGTCTTCCTGTGTTTCTCTTTCTTCTTTCAGAAAAACTCATAGCAACAGCAGAGGAAATGAATTGTGGGTTCTGTGCCACAAAAACATATGAATGGGGTTACTTTTAAGCACGCGAGCAGCTCACAGGCTTCATCTGGGACTGAGTGTTCTGTATGTGCTGCAGGACTTTGCCAATGCAGGACCTGCCGAGGGGATGTGGGTAGAATGTCTACGTGTGGTCAGGTAACCTGAGACAAGATATACTCACTACAGCATGAATTAGCTGCCTGGAGAAATGGAAGAAAGAGTTCAGCAGTTACCTAAGAGCCTCAAATCCTACTAGACCAAGTGTTGAAGAAAGCAAGCACACGCTATTCCTAATACAAGCAAATGTAGAAAACACACAGAGAAGACGCAAGAGGCAATATGATAATACCTAGAGGATGTGCAGACTTTTATAAAATGCTCTGGAAGCTTCAGGGCAAAAAGAGATGGCATAAGGAAGAAAACTGAAAGGGAACGGTTGCATGCGAGAGGCAGCAGAAGGAATGCGCTTCATCGCATGCAAAGCAAGCACCAACCACAGGACAAGACCCAACTGATTTGTGTACACAGGGAATATAAAAATCATGCTAAAGGTTACAGTCTACCTAGAAACCAGGTGATAAGGTGAGCACAGTCCCTTATCAAATTTTAATGGGAAAGCTTTGTATTAGATTCAAACAATAAAAGCTGGGCTGTGGCCAGCAGCAGTATTCTTCTGGCACTGACCTCATGCCCTTGCCAAGATTTTCAGCTGCAGGTAAATTGAGATCCTCATCATCAGTTTAGCATCTGAAGCTGGGGGAAAAAATTCATCTCTGCTAGGCTGACCACTTATTAATGTCGTCTAACAGCAAAATAAAATTTTGATATTGAAACTGCAAGTTTTAGAACTGGAAAAGCATTAAGCTATATGCTTATGTAACTAAATATTAACATTATTTCCATTCATTCTGTATATTTTACTGCTAATATTTTCAGTAAATGTTTTTTGATCAGCCTTCTGTTTTGTTTTGTTTCCCAGAAACTGATTCCTGAAATCCTGCCAGTCTCCAGTTCATTACTGGGAGTCAAAACCAACTCACTGGAGTGTGGCCTAACTTAACTTTCGTGTTCCAGTGGTATATGGTCTTCTAAGACAGCTGAAGTTGAGCATTAAAATCTCCTAAATAAACAAAACATTGCAAGGACAGAAAAAAAAAAATTCTTGAGTGCACCCTTCCTTCAGGATTCTTGTAATATGAAAGAAATGATGTCAGGATTAACACTGATTTAAGCCAATTGCATCCCTTCATATTCTTCAAGTTAGAGACTCCCACTGTATCAGTGATAGGGGTGAACACAATAAAAACAATTCCTCTCTAAAGGAATACTTAAAAAATGCTTCTGACCTTTTGGAAAAAGTAATTTGGGTGGGTAGGAAAGGCAGGGGGAATAAAAGCAGAGCTACAGAAGACCCCGGGGACAGTCATGCCCAAATATTCTACTCCTATAGTCTAGTTCTTAGTCTAGGGACTCCTCAAGTTATTTAAAATCAGATCAGAAAAGCAGTAGATTAATAAAATGCCTTCTTTTTTTTTTTTTTTTTTGCATGCTTGTAACTGCCTTGAATTATTTTGTTGAGCTAAATTAAACATAGCTGGTTTATCCTGTACCTTCTTCCAGTTTACACGGCAGGATTCAAGTTTCACGGGAAGGTGGCTTTTCTCATCACTAGCCAGGAGCATCAAACTGAATATTTCAGAGGAAAGAGGAAGAGCCACGATGCATCTTTGCCAAGATGACATGGCGACAGTTCCAAAAGAGAATCAGCAAGAGCATGGACAGCGTCACAGACACTCCTATTACTAAGAAGTACAGGTAAAGACAAGAAAACACATACAGCGAATTGTATTTACTTTATATCCACTCTACCGTACAAATAAACTCATTGGTTTAAATTCTGAAATTCAAATTCAAGTTTTGAATTCAAGTCTAAGTTGTAGGTCAGATCACAGCAGTTTTCAGCCCTGTTTAATAGGACTAAGCACCTGGTTAGAAAATATTGTCATAAAGGAAAGGACAAACATCAGACAAAGGTGCTAAATGGGAAAAGAAAATCTTGTTCACAGCTGTGGCTCCTAAGTAGGATCTTTGAAAAGCTGGAGATGATTTTTAGGCTCTCTCACTTTCATCAAGAACATTGGGAAGTTTGCAAATTAACTTAATCAATATATGAATTCTTGTTATGTTGATAAATACCCAGTCCTGTAAGCTCACATATGACAGACACACACCAAGTTCACTCAAATCCCAGAGCCTCTCTTGCGTGTGCATATTTGCACTAGTAATTATCTTTGTTATTTCAATCACTAATTGCACTTCTTGCTACTCTTTGCGAAATTCACCTTCATTCCTTCAGAACATCACATCAGAATAAACTCTCATATTCTTAAAAATCACTGAAATCTAAAAGTGAATCAGTTAAACTGTTTAACTGGGCTTCAGGGTTCCATCTTTCCTAAATTTTTTCTTATGTCTAGTCTCAGTTGGCCCCTCTCCAGTTTATACCCATTGCTCCTAGTCCTGTCACAAACCTTTATGAACAGTCCCTCCCCAGCTTTCTTGTAGCCCTTTCACGTACTGGAAAGTTGCTATAAGACCTCATTAGAGCCTTCTCTTCTCCAGGCTGAACAGTCCCAACTCTCTCAGTCTGTCCTCATATGGGAGGTGCTCTAGCCCTCTGATCATCCTTGTAGCCCTCTCCTGGACCCACTCCAACAGTTCCATCTCCTTATGTTGAGGATTCCAGAACTGGACACAGAACTCCAGATGAGGTCTCAAAAGAGAGGGACTGAGGGGTAGAATTGCCTCCCTTGACCGGCTGGCCACTGCTATTCTGGTGTACATTATTCTTTGCCTTTGAGAAAAAAAAATACAGTAAAATGTAAATTTGTAACTGGATGAAATATTCTTTTTATTAACTTTGAACTAGAAATCAAAGGTTATAACTTTGCCTCCCATGTTTACTACATTAACATGAACCAAGACTATAGTCAAGTATTTCATTAATAGATGAGCATTTTCACTTTTTTAATGCATAGAAAATATTCCTTCATGTTTTTAGACAACTCGGTATTTTCCAGTTTTAAATCTTAAAGGGGTAGGGCCAAACCTCTAGAAAAGCCAAGCTTGCTCGAGGTCACAGGTGACAGAAGAACCACCCTCTGCCCCCTCCTCTGGTTTAATTACTACAGTCCATGCCAGAATCCTGCTGGATCTCTATAAAGTCTTCCAGGGAAGATCAACATGAACAGATAACATATCATTTTCTCTCCAAATCACACAGGCTAAAACCAATGTAAAGATTTATTTTATCCTTTAGTATCCTTAAATTCTTACAAATTCTATTACAAAAGTCTATGCTGTGTTTTATAGTACTCAGTCAGGACAGAAGATGCAAATCTATTTTACTCCCGTGTGACTTGTTTTTCTGAAAGTTGGATATCGATCCCTAGCTCTCCCGAAAACCCCAGACCAGATGACTTCTGAAGAACATCGGGGTTGGTTTCATCTTGGAATTTCAACATATAAAGGGAAAACCAGTGAAAAGGGGGAATTTTTCTTTTTTGTATTTTATTTTATTAATTAATAAAATTTATTTTATTAATATTTATTATTGTAACTAAGAACGCTAGAAATAAACACTCAATATTCCACTTTAACATAACCAGCCTGAATCAGGAAACTGAGGGAGGCCTGATAAGGTTGTAAATGAGCAAATCACTCGAATATACACACATGATGTAATTGCCTGTTTTATTTAGAGGAATCACTTTTGCAGATTAGAAATATTTCCAATTCCCGTGTACTCCAATACAAGCCTCCACCATCAACAGGCAAAATGCAGTTTGTTCAGCTGATTCCAAACAAAAAAAAAAAAAAAAAAAAAAAAAAAGGAAAAAAGTACAATCTCAAAAGTTAAGTTAGTAACTAAGTTCACACATTTTCTTTGGGACCAGGAATCTGTACATAGTACAAAATATACATTTATTGAACTTTCTGTAAACACACAGTTTGAATTGTGTAAAACTGTAAATAGTGGATGAACTACGTGGAGAATAATTTATTATATATCGTTATACATTCTACTTAAGGAAAATAGTTATGCTCTTGTATATCACTCTGTTAAATTTATAAATCCCGTAATGAAGCTGTGTCATCTGCAAACATGCTTTTTCAAGCTTAAATCTCTCCATTCGTAACACACATTTATACAGGTCATCAATGAAAAAAGTTACACTTGCTAGGTAGATAGAAAAATAGAAAGAGCTCATGAATTTTCTAAAAAGACAGGCACAGCATGTCACTACGAACGAGACTCTTCTGATAAGACGTGGACTAAATTCTGTGAGAAGACAAGTGAGAACTCTCTAATTCAGCATGTTTGTACGCGGTCTTAGTAACAAGACAGATGCTAGAACACCAAATCTCTGATTAGATTTATAAAGCAGCCAGTTTTTCAAACATCTAGTACTCCCTGACTAGGAGAATCTAGGCTTTTGGCTCCTATTAACCCTTCATTGCTAGTAATTTCATTTTCCAAGCAATGAACTACACAGCACGATTCACCAGGAACATTTGCATAAATCAGCCCTTACCCAAAAAACTGAATTCCTGGCACCGGAGTTGGATCCAGTTAATAAATACAACTCTTGGTTCTCATGTTCATTGCGATGCACATCATCAGCAATAAAACTTATGCTACGAAATCCCAACTTCCAGCATCAAACGGTTGCATGGCTTTAACCCACAGAACGCGTGGCAACAGGCAGTGGAGCACCTCCCGCACAGCAGACTCCATGGTGTAACACCCAGTTTCCTATTTAAGAGCCTGGGAATTTCAAACTGCAGCAGACTTGCCAGTCTAGCATCAAAGACTCAGCAAGAATAAAAAGTTCCTCTAAAACCACCAACAAAGATCCCTCCAGTTGGTCCATCACTGGACATGGAATTAATGCTAACTAAATGCAGCACATTTCTAGAGCTTTAGGACCCCTTTGTTTTTCCATCCTAGGTAGGTTCCATTCTTTTATTTATTTTTTAATGGTAAAAGCACTGCATGAAAGAATGGAACCATTTTAACTGTGCCCTTCTGACGTTTTAAAGAAAATAAGGCTGATACAGGAGTTTAAAGAATTATGAAATTGTTATTTCCAATTAATCTAACTTTTTGCTTTACCATTATCCCTCTGGCTTTGAGAAGCTTTTTCAAAACCAAAACTGAATAAGGATTCCATAGTTTTCATTCCAAGACAAGGGGGACAGTTAAGGCCCCAACAATACGTGTGCAAACTGTGTATATTGTAAGTGAAGCTCCATCAACGCCAGCAGGATGTAAAGTTAAGTACAGGCATGATTTTCCCAATTCCCCCGTTAGCTGAAACACAAATAGTGTGACTCAGCCTGGAAACCCAACAGTGAAAATTCAGTATTTCCATTGCTCAGATGGGGCTGAATTCAGCAACGCAAGTGAAATTAAACTCTGAAGACTGTCGTCTATAGGCATGGACAGAAGTAAAAGTATGTAATATTTTATGACTTGCCAGCCTAATTTTCTCAAAGATATTTCTCAAGAGACCCAACAGAACCTCGTTCAGCTCTGGAGGTTTAGTCACAATATGTATCAAGAGTTCTGTTTCCTTTAGTTGTAAAAAGACCGTACTCTCACCAGCTCTTCCGAGATGTTCACTTAATGGAAGCAAAAATGAATTTCAGTTTTGGCTCAATGACTGAGCCGAGGAGTGCTGATGGAGTGCTCTTAAAAGGAAATGTTCTACTATCTGATACAGCACTCACCTTTACAAATAAATGGTTGGTTACACAGTAGTAAGGACATTGGTTCCATTTTTCTTTTGGGGGGGCAGGAGGAAAGATAAATTAGACGTCTAGTGATATTTTAAAAAGCCTTTTGGTAGGAATCAGTACAAGCTAAGTGCAAAAAACTGGCTAGGCATAAAACAAAATATACTCTAGAAACCTGACCTGTCACCCCACCTCTGTTGAAGTTTCCACACTTTTGGAATAGAACTATTTCGTTAATCCTATAAAAGGCATTTTCAAATTTAAGCTCACTTTCCCATATTTTGTGGTTGCAAAGGTTAGGAGTTCAGTTGTTGCTACTGCATTTAAAGCAGGCTTCCACAAAACACTTTCCTAAAACATTGCTGTCATTCCTGTTCTCTTTGCTTGGATGCAGAGACTTTTCTATTAGAAGAGTGTCTCCATGAGGGAGAGAGAAAAAACCCAGAAATGCTTTACTGCTACTCAAAAAGACATAAAGCTACTCAAATAAAGACATAAAGCAAGGAATATGCATAGAGCTTAGGTAACTATAGGTCACCAACTCTGATACAATCAGGAGATGAAAGTTGCAGACTTTTTTTTTTTTTTCCTTTTCCCCACTTAAGTAAATAGTTAACTTACAGACTTTTCTGACAAGCTTTTAGAAGGACATGATGTAAACCCAGCTTCTAGCAGGCAGTATATTTTTTTTCTACTTGAAAGTATATAGTGGTCCATTAGAATAAAGCAAACAAATTTTTCTACAGTTTCTTGGACATCTGTGAACAGATGCCACAGTCCAGGTGATGGCAACCTCACTTACAATCTGACATTATCATCCAAAATAAGGTTAGGGAGAGATTCAGAAGGTGCAGGCCTGGCTCTGCAGACACCTGCAGACCCTGCAAGCCACTCCAGAGACAGCTCATCCAAAAATCGGATTCTCTGATCAATATTTCATTGACAGGTCAGTCAAAAGTACTTAGTCTCAGACATATTTTTAAATTTTACTCCATTTTTACAGCTTATAGCAGGAATCACATTCATTTCATGCACTACAGCATCCTAGAAATTCAGGTGTGAAGCCTCTTACTACCACTTTAAGAGTTAAAAACATGCAGCCAAGCAGAGACTTTACATCCTGCACTGGTATATAAAGGCTCAGGTTACCTTCATCTCAGATACGGGTGGCTGCAGGACCAAGGAGCTACTAGTTATCTAAGAGACATTATTTTCACACCTCATGAAGCTTGGCACAGAGTAACAATTCCATTTCATAGAATCATAGGATGGTTTAGGTTGGAAAGGCCCTTTAACTCTCAGGTACAGCTCTACAGTTTTGCCATTTCTGAACCTACGCAAGGTACATCAGGTTTGGGTTAAAATTTTGTATTTGCCCAGGGTAACATTTTACAAAAGGTCAGCCTGTTACAAGCACAGCCAGGCTTAAATGCTGAGAAATTTAAATACACCAAGTCATTTGTGCATGAAAGCAATTCAAGAAGGTGCAGGTAGAGATGAAGGTGAACATCTCAGCATGATGAAATCCTGATGTACATTGAAATAGGGTAAATTAACAAGCACATCATTAACCCGATTGTGGCGGCCCTGCTGTTTGCCCCACAGGACACAGCCATGTAAATCTAGAGAAAGCAAACAGAAAGTAAGTTTGTCAGCATGGAACTTGTACACAAGCAGGCATTAAAACAAAAGTCTCACAATTCCAGTTTTAAGAGTGTTTATCAATACAAAATTAAGTAGAGTGGAGGAAGATCTGTAAAAGCTTTGATGATCCCTATACAGGTCAATCACTTATCTGCACCAAGGGTGTGGTTTCCCAAACTGTGGCACAAGGAATGGGTGGTGTAATCATTCCTTTGCTCTCAGTCCTGTCTTCCCAGTCCAGAGCTTGCCCTAAATCCAGCCGTGGGTTGCTGGCACATCAACCTACCCCACACAGATTACTTCTTTCTCCTAAGAGCACAGCCGCATCAGTGTGGATGCTGGCACAAAAAGGGCAGTGGGGCAAATTCACAGCAGTTTAGTCTTGATACACATTGAGTATGAAACCATATCCTTAGTCCATAAATTACTAAAGAATGAAATGCATTGGGAAATATATGCTTTTCCAGTGTATCAAATTAAGATGGAATTCTTATGAGAGACTTGATTCCCATGAAAACTGTTCCCTGACTTTGTTAAATTGCCTTTTACAATTTCTAATTCTTCAATTGAGCAAAATGTCTGATTCTAACCTACACAGTTGAGACGGTACTAGCTTTGCAATAAACAATCTAATGGGTGCTGAAGTGAGTTTATCGTAAGTCCAAGTTGAAATTACTTGCTTTGGCACCTACATGAACTACCAAGGTAAGTGCTATCATCATTCTTCTGCTGTTTAATTATCACCAAGCACCTTGCTGGTATGACACAATCCAGGGTTACTGCAATCCAGCACAGCTTAAGGAGGCAGATGAAAGCTCTCGCTCCGATTCTGACTTTTGCTGGAAGATTAAAATGAACGATGGCCACACATCCAAGACTTCTGTGGTGCTGCTTCCCAGCTAGGTAAGAGCAAGCCAGATAAAAGGCTCCACAACTTGCCTGGGACCCGTGGATTTCTGCCCCACCACGTGTACCGGGGACACTGATACAACAGATTTGCAAGGCTTTGTAAATCTAAGGCCCTGCTTAATGTAACAGCATTAAGTTAATCCAACATTGGTTTTAAAACACATTTTAGAAGCCTGTCTTGAACATATCTCAATGCTGAATTAGTGAGGATTACTTGAAACAGTTGTCTATAAAGCAGTACAGGTATTCTCCCAGAATGATCAGCAAAACATTTAATCTGACTACAACAGAACTCACAAAAACTGAAGGCAGTGAAGCTCTCAAATGTAGAAAGAAAACAGTCGCACAGCATATGAAGCAAAGTAGCTTTACAAATGTCATTTCCTTTTAAAAACAAGCAAATTGGGACCATCCTATTTGAACATGTATTCAAAAATACATCTTTTAACATCATACAATTTTCATTTTTGTCACACAAGAATCTTTTTCCAAGAGGGAAATAAATAGCACACAATACTTAAAAATAAAAATAAGATTGCTGCCTTGCCCCTGAGGTGCTAATGATTTTAGCATTTAAAAAAAAAAAGTTTCTGGTGCAAGAAGGAGATGCACAAAGGTGCAAAAGTGCCTTTTCCTTTTCAGAGCAGTGAAAACTATAGCTTGCCTCTTTCCTAGGATGCTTTATATACTTGATTTGTATATCATGTAATCAAAACCTGTATCTAAAATGGCAGTGTTTATGCATACGTAGTAGATTCAGTGCTCTGACCTCATCAAAACGCTGAACATAGGCAGGAGAGAGAAAGGCCTGAAACGGGCTTTCTTCTACTACCCTCAAACCTAGTTACATCGCCTGTAGCAATAGCAGAATTTTTTTCTTTCTAACCTTTAGGAGACCTCATAAGAGGCTTCAAACACATCATTTGTCACTGAGACAGTTTAAGTGATTATGGTTTGAAGTATGGCTTTTCACACCACAGTTTTGCTTCCGATTTTTAAAGTTTAAAACTCAAAGGTTCCACAGTCCATTTCAAGGTTTTGCAGTTTCCAAAACTAAACTTTAATCTCTATGAAAAAGGACAGAACTTCATTTGCCTAGTCCTAAATTAAGTCAGCTTTTTGCACTAACACGCCATGTATTATTAAATATGCTTAATTAGGTGCCTGTGAAGCTAAAACTTAACATTATTATAGTTTTGCACTCTACAACAAAATTAGACACTTGAAGCATTTATTCATAGGTAGGGTAAGGAACTGGTTCTTTAAGCAAAAATTGCTATAAATTTATAAATACAAATAGTGCTTATGTTTTCTTCATTCATGCTTGAACAGATTACAAACTGAATACAATGAAGTTACGTTTAAGCAACCCACATAGACAAGAGGGGAAAAAAAAAAGTTTGCTGGTATCTACTATACTTAATTCCAAGACACTATAAGTTACTTTTTCACTGTTCAGTGTTCCCTAACTTTGCATTAGTTTTAAGGCTATATATACAAATATGTATATTTCAAAGTTAGGGATAGACAAATATAGCAAAATGCATTGTACTACATTTTCCTATCAAAAAGTAATTATACACCAAGTTCTGATTCTGTTTAACTGCAGTAAGTGTTACAATCTACTTGTTTTACTGGTTTTCCTTTTGGGGAATCTGCCTACTAAATGAGTAAACTACACATTCAATACAATATTCTTAACCAAAAAGACAGTACAAGGTGCACAAAAGAGCAGTTTTGCAAACACGACTGACTTGAAAACTTAATTTTTGTATGCTCAACGGGAGAAAGCTAAGCTTAAATCAAATTAGTTTATTATCTTATAAAATTTTAAATTAGAATTTTAAACAATGAACAGTTAAATACTGTCAACATGCTATATCTCAAATCACAAGTACGGTTTAACCACTAGTCTCTCATTCTACATAAGTGGGTCAATTAAAAACACACACCATAAAATGTTAAAGATTGTCAGGCTTTGACAAATGTATTTTTATCAAACAGTAGGCAAATTCAAACCAATGCACATCTTCAGTGGGGAGAAAAAAACCCAAAAACAAACCACAAAAAGCCTGAAAAACTCCACATTTGTAAAAAACAGGGTAACATTAATCCCACATCATCCTCTAGCATATGGCTATGTCTCGGGCAATAATCAAAATCCTTCCCATTTTAAAAATGGGCTACCAATTAATAAAAATATTCTTCCACAAGTAAAATATCATTTACAATGGCACTGACATTTTAAAAGGCAAGAAAAAAGGAATTACACATTTGTGGATAAATTTCTTGTTTGTTAAATCAAGCTTTATTGATAAAATGGAATTAAAAATATTTTAATTGGAACAGCAGCAGACCCAGCCAATAAGGATTGTAAAAATGCTGCAGACTCCTACTATATGTAGAAAGCTGCCTGTTCGTGCTCAGTGATTAGTAGTTTCAGGTAAGGGTTAATGAAAAAAAAAAAAGAGGTGCAAAGAATCAAGGCATTCTAATCTCAAGATTCGAACAGGTACGAACATGATACTATTTATAGGGCATGACTTAACACCCACTGAAGTAAAACTCACAACTCCCTTTCACTCAACGTTAGAGTGGGAGTGCGTCCAAGCAAATGAGATACATTTGTTGAAGAATGTGCACTGCTTTTAATTATTTTTCCATTGCTAAGCCAATTCACACTCCACGTCTGGTGAGCTATCTACCAGCTCTGCTTTCATGTAAAATGAGTAGTTATCTTTACAGTTTTGTGCACCTCTTGAGCACCTACCTGGCTAGGCTGCTGCTCCTTGCAATCCAAAACCACAACAGGAATTTAAAGGGATATATATTGTTGCATCACACAAGCCAAACATTTCTTCTAACCTTTATAGTGATTTAAAGTAGTTCATAATTAAATATGAGCATTTTGTACAAAGACAACTGCACTTTACAAAACCAAAATCATACAACATAAATTGCTGGAGTCTGATTTATGTTTATTCACAACATGAATAATGGTTCAAAATCACGTTTACAGAAGTCTGTTTTACAAGAAGAGATCAGTTCCTGGGCTAGATGTCATACTGCTGTAGTCACTCATATTCCCTTCTTTAATTAAGGTTGAAGATGAATGTTAAGAAGGGTCATTGAGGCTGGGCTGCACTTCCAATTGAAGGATGAATCATGAACTCCACAGCTAGATGAGCAGTTTTACCACATATCATCAGTTGAAGCAGAATCCTTAAAAAAAAAAAAAAAAAAAAAAAAAAAAGAAGAGAGAAGGAACCCTTTAAAGCCTGGAGTGCCCACAGTTACAGCAGTTTCTGGATAATCCAGACTGAAAAGGGTAGACTTATTTTAGGCGTCTCTTTTCTCTCCCTCTAAGTATCTAAAAAACACGTATCCTTAATTAATAAAGCATCAAGTACCAAGACATTTCAAAATTTGACCAAGTGCTTTACAATATCCATATCACTTCTCAAAATAATATCCCAGGAAAAATATTCAAGAGCATTCCCACAGTAGTTAGAAGAGGATACCGACATGTTTACTACACAGGTGCTAAAAAAGCATGATGCGCCTCATGCCACTTGTACCCTTACCATCTCTTGTGTTCTCAGCCCTTCCTCACTGCATAGGAAGAGGTACTCTTCAACTGACATCTTGTTATAATTCAGATCAATATTAACACTTCTAATTTAATTTTAGAGAAGTGCAGTTTGGGTAAACTTTGGGAAACCCTAATTTTGGATGTCAATAAAACTGAAAGGAGAAAAGGAAATATATAATAAAAAGCCAGAGCCACACCATAAAAATCATGCTAAATCATAACTGTATGGTCACCAGGCCATATAACAACCAGATGTTCAGTACCTGAGTATCACTAAGATTTGGCCCAGTTAGGCCCACAGGCAACAACAGATTTTGTGTAACTAGGACATCACTAAAAAATAATTAGCTGATTCCTGTTATCAGTTAAAAAAACCCCCAAACTTGGTTCAAGTAAAATATTTTTTTTCTAGTAAATGTTTTTTTGTAGTCCACTTGCCTTTGTGTCATGTCTGTCTCCTTCTGCCTTCCTTAGGTTGTTGCATGTTCTTCCTCTAACTGCCTCATCAGGTGTGTACATATGTTAACATGATGACAAAGTGAGACCACAGCTCAGTAGCTGAAGCAATAACTGAGCCTGTAGCAGAGGCATCAGAGCAAACCACTTCTGCACAGTAATTACTGGTTGTTTCAACAGTATCTGCTACCTTCTCCTATGTAATTAAGGGCCACAAGGAGCTTTAAGGTGCTGGTGCTTCCACAGTTGCATTTCCTTACCATTGCTAGAACTGCAGGAGGGAGAGATATGACTCCTCTTCAGAAGCACTACCTTACTGATTCCTTTCAGAGAAAAGCAGCTAATTAAGTCTCTAGCAATGCCACATGACAATTTCTTAGCACTAAGTTCTTCACCCTTCATTCAAACTTGCACACGGAATTTATTGCAAAACACACAGAACAGTTGGCACGGAGGTGTAGTAAGGAAAAAAAAAAAGCCAAAATCACTAAAATTACCCTTTGCAGAAGTACCACCTCCAGTTTTTCCTTCAAGACCAGAAGTAGCAAAGGAGAGCAATTATATGAAAGACCAAAATGGTTGTGTTTGTTTCAAGCACAAGGATGAAGTATAAAAGCAGTAGTGAGTAAAAACGCACGAACTGCGTGCCAGCTATTCAGTATGCAAATGCCTGCATCCAAGTTGCCAACATCATCACAAAAAGAAGTTTGTGTACTGCAAATCTGTAGACCAGTAACACACTATAGAATGTATTTTGAAGGTAAAGCATCCTCTTTCAGCCCGTATTCAGGAATTTTTATGCTAAAGATGTAATGAGAACTGCCAAATATGCCATAGCACCAACAGTTCAGCTAACGCACAATTCCTTACATATGGATGTGTTTCACTTCTGTGGCACATCAGCCAGCAGGTAAAGGATCAATTTAACTACTTTATGAAGCACAGCACTTTTGGTGACTGAACATCGTTTCCAGTGATCTAACTGCAGCTGCGACCACTGTTTGTATTTTGGAGTTTTGGTTTTTTTTTTCCTCCACTGACAGTGGATTCGTGTCACAGAGATCACTGACATATCAGAAACTGTGTGCTTACTCTAAGACGCTTTATGCTTACAAATGCTTACATAATCATTTGGAAAATTAGCATATGCCTTAACTTGACAGTTACAAATCTGTTTAACCTACAAGTACAGTATTTTTTTTTTCTTCTTGATATTCAAGGAAAAATGTCTCCCATAAGAGGGGAAAAAATACGCACTACTCTTGACCACTGGACAGGAAAGTACTCGGAAACCCAGTCAGTACTCAAAAAACCCCAACAAACTCCACAGGACAAATCAACCATACTGGAGTTCTAAGATTATAATCAGCAGAATGCAGCAAAAAATAATTACACAAGATAGTCCGAAGAGCACAGCATTGCTATGTCGCTTTTTGGGATCTTTGAACAAGAACCAGAAAAATGTTTCTTTACAGAAAACCCGAAATAATTGTGGTGCAGGGAAAGAAAGAGAAAGGATACTTACAGTATCATCATTCCTGTAGGGGTTCAGTCTGTTATAAACAGCTTCAATCACACTCCGTCTAGAGCAAAAAAAACCCAGAAGAGCGTAAGGTTGTGCCTTAAAAAAAGTCAAATTCCCTAAGTATGATTGTAATTTAAAATGCAAACTTTAAAAGGTTTAAAATGAACAGAAACAAGTTCACTGCAAGTTAGCACTAAATGTCATTAAGCATTGAACACAGCTAACATATGTTTTAAAAACTTTAGTTTCAAGAAAAACAAGGCTGAATACCACTCGGAGTTCAGCAGAAGAGCACGATCTGACATTCAATGAGGTTGCAATGCAATTCCATCAGGTGATTTCTCTCTTCACTTTGAAAAAGGGCAGCAGAAAACTTAATGGCTGTTGAACGCCCTGGTCATTTGTGTCTGATGAACACAGCAGTTGCATTTCCTTATTATGACACTTGCATAGGCAAACAGTGATTTTTTTTTATTTTCTGGTTGCAAAAAATTGCATTCTGAAGTACATTTTCGTTCATGTTACATTCCAAAATGTACTTTCCATTTGCAAACCCGGAAAAAATTACTCCTGAAGCAATGCTTTTTTACAGTAATGTCCAATAATCCCTGGAACTTTCTCAAAAAAAAAAAAAAATTCACTGCAAATAGTAGTTCTTCATCTTCAGACCAAGAAGAATTCTGTCTAGTAAAAAATATTAAGAAATTCATTCCAGCATCTTGACAGCTTCCTTCTTTAAAAGGAAACTTGCTTAGCATATTTACAATAGCTCGTAATTAACTTTTGTCTCTGGGATTCTTGGTTTTTCTAATATCGATAGGAAATATATTGATAAAATATTAATAGAAGAATTGCAAACATCGTGTTTACAAATCGGTGAAAGTTTCCCTTGAAAACTGATAGAAAAAGAAGAAAGACTGAAGGAAGACAAAGCCTCTGCCTTACCCAGCATATAAGCAAACAACTTTGGAGGGGGAGCAGGAAGGAAGGAGGAGAGTAAAAGACAGGAATTATACAATGGACTTGAAAAGCAACTTTCTTCCACATCCCACTCCTGCAGAACCAAATATGACAAAGCAGCAGACTACAACTGCGGTACAGAACAACCTTTAAACTGCCCGTGAATGCATGCAGAGCAATCACAGAGGAGAGCATTAGAAGTAAAAAAGCAGCTGATAGGCTTTATAATCATCCCATAACACTAAAAAGTCAGGAACCACCATGCAGCAGTATAAACATCACAGTGAATCTACTGAAGGATTACAGGACATTGAAAATAAGCTAAATTTAAAGCAATAAAACCAAGCAAATACACACAAAGCATATTGCATACATGAACTGGAAAGTTTCCCTCTCTTTCAAGAAATAGGTATCTTTGATTCTAAATAATGGCAGGTTTCTTGAAAATCATTATTTTCCTTCTAAGGTGGCAGTAGGGCTTTCAGTTCTGCTAGCATCCAAATACATCCATACTTCTATTCATTTCTATTCAAACTAGCATCACTAAGACCAAACCCCACGGAAGTGTCTCTTCAGTGACTTCAGTGCTTCCTCACAACCACAATATCACTGCTAGCGAAAGGAGATTAGGAAAAAAAATCAATCTGTATGCCATATTTCATGAGCAGACTCATTGATAATATTTCCAAGACTACAGCAACACATCCCAAAAAGATGCTATTATATATACAATTGCCATCTCCTGTTTTCTACGTCCAACAATTCATGTTAGAACAATTTTGTTTTGCATAAGTCATCATTACCTTATTTATTCAATCACATACTTAACAGTCTTCATGTTTTGGAGTAATGATAAAAAAAATCAGTCCAAAGGGTTAAAAACGTAAGCTATGTGCCCAATTCATTTTAACATCGTACAGGTTCATTAACAATCTTGTGAACCAAAACCCACCTAGTTTATTGCACAAATGAGCTAAGGACAGTTTCCATAAATACTGAACATCAATCTGAGAAGCCACAGAGCACCAACACTGAATTCCTTCAAGGACATAGCCTACATAAATCCATGAATTTAACTTCCCACTTTTCTTTCCTGATAGACTCCTATACATTTTTCAGATTTGTCACAAGTGGAGATACAAAAGCAAACTTTTAAGCAATTACAACATTGCTTTAGCAACAGATAAGAAAGCTGCCAACCAAAACATCATACGCATATCACTTCTTGAAGTGTGCAACTACATATCCAAGTAACAGCTAGTGTCAGTGCATTATTTCTTCATCTTCAGATGTAACCTCCCACCCAGAAACCCCAGTTAATTACAAAAACCAGACACATTCAGGCCACCCTTAAAAAACTGTCCTCCCCAAAACTACAGTTTGACATTTAATTTCAGCAGTGACTCAGAGTTAACTCTGTTCTTATGCTTGTCCTTTTTTATTCAGAACAACTGAGTAATAAAAATCAGAACAAATCATCACCTTTTGTCCTGTGCCCTTCTTCCCTCCCCCCACTTTTAAGAGTGGCCTTATGGTTACAGTTTCGATTTAAATCAAACCCCACATTTACATGGATGTGCACTCACTTGCTTGCCAATTCACCCCCCGGCGGGAGGTTTGGGATGCTCTCAGTTGCTAACGTACGCATCACGTGGACTAAGTCTGGGACTCCTTCACCCTGCTTCTTTATGATCTCTGGGAATCAGAAGTACTTTTTTTGTAAGTGCAGTCCAAATTTAACTTAAAAAGATTGAAACACTCAGTTTTATAAAAGGCAGCTTAACGTCTGTTTATATATATATATATATTAAAAAAAAAAGACAACAGACCACATTCAACATGGAAAATACTAACTTTGGTTCCATAAGAAAATTAACGTGTAACAGATTTCACAAAGATACACTGCTTTTAACATGCAAACCGGGTTTAGAAATACACAGCTACCTAATAAAAGTAGGAAACATTTCTTTAATGACCTTCCTGCTATATATTAGATAACATAGATGTAATATCTTCCCAACAAAACGCTCTGGGCATGAGGCAGATATTAACGTCTGCCTTACTGCTGCAATAGAAGATCAAAGGTTATTGCTGTCGTAGCAAGCACAGTATTTTTTAAGAAACAGAAGTTCAGACGTTAAAAATTACTCCCATGGCTGTATATACATAAGCAATAACTTGCACCTCACTGCATTATAGCACCATGCAAATTTTAAGAACTATTTTGCCCAAATTAAAAGCCAGGGACACCACATCTAAGACCATTCCATCCTCAACTCACTTAGGGAATATGTGAACACTGGGCAGTTATTTGAAGCTGATCAACTCCAACTTCAGTGTGAAGAGACTCTGTACTGTAGCCACAGTCACATTTATATTTAGTTGTAATTCCTTAACTTTATTCTTAGGCTTTTTTTTTCTTCTCAAGCCATAAGTGCACAGTTTTATTTGAACTGAATGAGATTTCACACCATACCACCCTTGAAGAGTCACTCCTTAAACAGGGATTCTTATGAAATGTAATGAACAAGCAGATTTTTAAAATGCATCTGTTTATGTAAACATAAGCTTTTAAAAATTATAAGAAATATAATTAAGATTTGGCACTGTTGCCTTTCAGGTGAGTACTGCAGCACCCGTACAATAACGTGCACATATGCACACATGCACACTAGTCTTCACATAGTAAAGCATTAACACAGCTTGAAGAGTAGCTGGAATTCACCAGTACAACTTTGAAAAAATACTCTGGCACTTTGATTTTGCCCTAAATGATCATTCCAGAAAAGCATACCAAGTTTTCACTTTATAATCAGTGACACAAGGCACATTAAAATCCTTTAAAACAAGTATGGATCCAGTCCTTTTTAGTAAACAACTTAAAAAGAAGAATTGTGAATTACTTTTTGTGCAAGTAATAGTTTTCCAATGCTTTGTGCGTGTTTATGAAAGTAATCAGCTCTATTTTGCAGTCAGGCTGCGTAAATTATTTGCAAGGTACAGTAGAAACACTGTCTAGCCCTCAACCAGCATCAAGCTCTGCAGCACGAAGCTTTCAGCTGTTACTTCAAAACCTACATTTTAAATACACAACACCACACACCAAAAACACCTCAAGAACTTGCCACTTCCTCAAAACCTATCACCAAAATTCATTTTATCATCTAGTATTTAGTAAATAAATAAGCTAACGCTCTTAAATCTGAATAAGAAGCAAAGATCTCAGATTTGGTTTGCCAAGTTCCTTTATTGTGCAATTTTGAACATCTAGTATATTCTACATTGTGCTAGTGCTAAAGTTCTGCTGTACAAAAATAAGTAATTTATAGTTTACCTATACTACACAGTTTCACAACTTGTAACTGTCGTACATTTAACATACAGTCTCCACTAAATGAATACATTTATATTTTGATAAAACTATAGATACAGACTCAATGAACACTGAAGACACAACAAATGGAGTAGGCCTGCTAGCTGTGTTTAATTTATTGGAATTATCTTCTTTCAATACATCTTACAACCCTCCCCCAGCCCTTAATTTACTTTTAAACCTTCAACACATCATCATGGCATCAAGTACTCAATAAATGTACTTAAAAACCCTAAAATAAAAGATTTTAAACATATCTGCTTATTTTATACTCTGATTGGGAATTTTACACAAAGTTTAAGAAAAAGCCAGAACTTTGATTTTGTGAAAATATGGGAAGGAACATATAACAGCTAACTTAAAATTATTTGTCTCTATGTAAGTATAAATATCGCAAAGATTATCTATAATGGAATGTTTTTATGTAAAAGAAATGAAAACAGAAAAAAAAGACAAATTTCTTTTTAGAGTCAACACATCAACAACACATTAGTGCAAATGATAGCAACACATATTGGAATGACTGATAACTACTGCTATGAACTTCACATGATATTTTAGGAGTAACACTGATTTAGTGCAAGTAATGGCAGAACGATGCTTCTCCACGCTTGGTGATTCTTCCATTATTATTTACTGTAGCTATGAATCCAGACCACAAAGACATCAAATCAATAAAAAGGAGAGTCCTAGGCGGCATGGCGAGTAGAAAACCTTGTGTTTTCAAAAATCTTACTTGCCTCTCCTTACTCAAGATGGCCAGCAGTACTAAGCCCTGTTCAGTCATAAAGTTTGCACTGCTTCTTAACAGCATAAAGGTATATTAGAAGCTAACAGAATAGAAGTACCACCAGAAAAAAATGCTTATTTCTAAACATCAATCTCATTACTTGTTGGACTACCCTGAGCACTGATGTGCATAAAGATACATAATTCGCATTTTCACAAAGTTTTCATTTTAATGAGTTTTAACTTTAAATCAATATCACAGATTAGTAACATCATTTTAGAAGTGCTCCTTACATTTCCTAGTTCCTCAGCTGAAGATCTGGCTTTTAGAGTTAAGCACTGCCATTCTTAAAGTACTCTAGGACAACAGCAAGATTATTCACTGCAGTGTTGAAAGTTTCAGATGCTGTTGCAGTCCTGCCTTACTAGACAAGGCTGCATCATCCATTTCCACCAGGAAACAACCAAACTGCACAAGCATTTTTAAGTTAAATATAACGAAGTTAACAGACTCCTATTCTTGAAGTTCTGCTTTAATTCAGTCTCCCAACTTCACTCCTGAGCAAGACCTAAAAGGCCAAATCCAGCACACAGCTGATGCAGGTCACTGCTGGGTTGAATAGTGTTTTCTACATATTCATTAATTTAAATAATCTTTGTGCATCAGTAGACAAAAGATTGAGGGCAATCTAAAAAAGAACCAATGACCCTCAAGGGAAAGTACAATGTATTTCCTCAAGCAGTCTTGGTATCATCCCATTAAATTAGTATTAAAGTGCTTTATAACTACATACAGAATCCTTCTGCCTCTAAGCAATCATCACACCTTGCTTATTCCTGAAATTTGGTATTTGTATATGTGCAAAGTACTGGCAGCCAAATTCACTGAATGTACCATAATCACATGCAGTTCCAGTGCCTAAATTCTCCATTTACAAAATAAAGTGTCAGTACAGAAATGTCAGCTTTCCTCGCTGTCATATTCCTGGGTACAATGAGGCTGCCTGAAGATGCAGCCTTAATTTGAACAAGTTTTCATGTTCTAGGTCATGAGTTTCGTTGAACTCGGGCAAAAGTATGTAAGACACAAAGGCAATACTTGCCCAGATTAGAAGAGTAAGTATGCTGGAAATTAATATGTGAATTTACAGCATACTTGTTCCTCACCGATTCTACGAGTGGTGCAAAACAGCTCATAGCTTTGGAACAAAGTCACCTAACTCAACTAATGCAGTGCTACCCTGCACTTGGATGCTCTTACTACACTGTCAAAAAGATTCACGCTATTGCTTACAATGCACCAATTTCTATTAGGCAATAAAACACAGAAATGTCTGTCTGGACATTTGTTCAGGGGCTGATGGAGCTTGCCAAGACTTTGCAAACGAGGCCTTTGAAAAAGGTGACATTTCTGAAGGAACAACACCACAGACAGCAAATGCTGTAGAGCTGCGCAGTAATTTGTCTGAACCCAGAATTGAAGCCCTCCGAAAAATTTCTGAGGTTGCACTGTTATCTCTGTGCAAGCTAACAAGGAAAAAAGTGCACAATATATTCCTCTAACTTACTAATCGCTGATGCCATAACTGTGAAAAACTCTGTGCGTCATGCCAGGTGCGCTATTAAGGGTTCTTGGAATATATACACATAACTCTGCTTATAACATGTCAGTCTAGAGGAGTCCACTTTCAAAACAGACTTAAACTATGCAAACAATGCAAGCAGCGTGTCTTAAGTTTCAGAAACAAACTCCAAGCTGTGTTTGACTGTAAATACCACAAGGCACTATAAATCCATTCTTAGTAAGAAATCTTTTAAATCAAATTGTTATCAAATATTATTTTTATTTAAGTGACCCAAAACACCTAAGACATGCAGTTTCAGTTTCAAGTTTAAGAACTCCTGAACTACAAATTTAAAGAAAAATTTTGAAGTTATTATCGAAGTAAGATGAGCCCCTGGCTTTTGTTCATCATGAATGCTTAAAGACTAGCTCTGAGAAATTTCTGAAGTATGTTCAAATAAGTAAATACGTTAACAGGTGCTTTCAAGATGACAGTAATCAAGTTGTAACCCTACCATAATTGAATAATAAGATATTACAGCCCATAAATACACAGGAAAATGGCACCAAAACTGCCATTTTCGCAGACTCCTGGCAAGACATTCCGACTACTTCATTTAACTCCATATAGCTGGAAGTAGGATTTACTGGTCAGAAGTTAACACTGTTAATGGACTCATGAAGAACACTGAGCACAAGCAAATTCTCTCTCTGCCATCCTGAATAATTTTTAGGGCCATAGGCTGCTTCACTTTCACAGCAGCATTTTTTCAGGATATAAAGCAGGGCAATACGAGTACCTTTTTCAGAGAGGTACACTAGATGGCCAGCAGCACTTGAAGGTCTATTAAAAAGCCTGCATGTGTTAAGAGTTTGGCTGTTGGAAGGGAAAGGGACCAGGGGTTCTGTTTATAAACAAAGCTACTTATTTTTTTTTAAATGATCCACCTTCTACTCTGCTTTCCAGGTACTTGTCCAACTCTGCCTCTTTTTTCACCGCCTCCGGTGATACCTTTGGTGCATTCGGAAAACAGATCAGTATCACACTCATGTTGTCTCGACTTCCCTGGTGGAAGAGAAAAAACAATTTGAGAATGGACACGTACCAGACTCAATACACAAAACACTTCACAGAAAATTTCACATATCGTGTGGTATTAAAATATAACTTTTATTACTACGAATTAATATTAGTTTTAGCCTTAACCTCAACCTCCCTCATGCCCTTGCAGAATTCCACAAGTCTGACCATTCATAAAGCTTTTGAAGCCACACTGTCCTTTGCCTTTCCCTGGCCTGAAGACAATACAGAGCCAATTAGCTAGAGTGATTTGTAATCACAAAGTTGTGCTCCATCTTCTTTTAAGTACTATCCAGTTATTTTGGGATCACAGCTGAATATTAGATGGGTAAACAAAACCATTAAAAACACTAAGCAGGGAGGTATTGAACTCAGACAGTGCTTCCATATAAAATCACAGCTATTGGGTACTTTATCCCCTTTTCTTTAAAAACAAGAAAAGTTGCAAGTGAGAGAACCAGCTAAAAGACCAGCTGGAAGGAGCCCAGGCCCTTACAAAAGCATTCTTTGAAATGGAAAAATTTCAAACTTCAGTTAAAGAGAACCCCAATACTTGAATACATTGAAAATACAAACACATTCTACTTATGAAAAGTAGCTGTTTAGTTTACTTTCAGAACCCCTGTGCTCTGGTATACAAACACACATCCATATGCTTGACTTCTAACACCAATTAAATCCTCTGAAGTCAGCAAGATCAAGAATAAGCCAGAGTTTATAACAAGAGAATATAGGTGTACAGGGAGGTGCTGACAGCTGGCTGATGCAAAGCTTATAGTATTCACAAGCCACTGTTTCTCCCCTGGTATTTGTTTTCAGGATGACCAGACAAAAAATTTAAGCAAAAAATGCACACATTACCAATCTGTCAAAGCACTGGAAAGCAGAGATGCTGTCTTGTGTATTTTGTATCAAAAACATTGGCTCTTTTATGTAATGATCTGAAGATTGCCTTTGAAAAACTGTGAAGCTATCAAATCGAATACTTCAAATTTTTCTGTAACTGTACCACCTTGCAATTCACTAATATAAAGTAGAAGTTATTGTAGACAAAAATCACACGTATCTGTTACAAGAATACCATCTTCTACTTCAGCTCATGGCAGAGCTCTATCACACAGGACTGAATAAGAACTACAGTAATTAAATGACCATAAGAACAAGCCTAGGAAGTCAGATGTTCATATAACAAAGAAAGTTTAAACTGCAAAACATGAAGTCAAGGTTCAATCATCTTGCATTAAACTTGGTGCAATTATGACAGTAATATTATGACTATATGCCCAGGAAAGGAAGAGTAGGAAAGGAGAGAATATTCTCTAGCCTGATGAATAATTAAAGTTTTGTAAGGTATGCTGTGTAACAGAAAAGGGTAGTTATTGTCCCTGGTTTGCCCATAAATTCCCATCAGCTTCTAGTTTCCCAGGAATCATAGGATTTTTAACTCTTCACTAACCAAAACCACCCAGAAAGTCATACTGTTTCTGCTGTGTGCTCCTTTCCCCTCTATCACCATTTTTCCGGGAATCACAGTAATTACTGTCAAAAGTCATGTTAACATAAACCACTGCATACTTGTAAAATGGAACCAAAACTTATTCTTAACATGTTCATGAACTTATAATAGTGAAAACACTGAACTACTACTCTCAAGTCTGGCTACCTTGTACAAGCAGGTGTCAACTATCTCATTGCAAACTTTCTCAAGGTCATCAGTGACTTCAAGCCTGGATCTGACAAAGTCACATAGCTCTTCATTTCCCATAACATCCCAGATACCGTCGCAAGCCAGTATGATGAACTGATCGTCTTCTTCTGACCTCTCAATTTCATAAACTTCAGGCTCCGGTGAGACTAGTTGTTCTGTAGGACCTTTCCCATGGACACATTTGTAATCAAAGTCCCCAAGTGCCCTTGAAACAGCAAGAGAGCCATTCACACGCTGAATCATTACAGAACCACCTGCATTCTGTATACGCTCTTTCTCCAGTGGATTACTTGGTTTGTGATCCTGCGTGAAGAAGTGAACCTTCCTGTTCCTACAAAGTAAACCTCTCGAGTCTCCACAGTTGATGAAGTATGTGTGTTGGGGAGAAATCATGACACCCACAGCTGTTGACCCACTTCTGTCTGCACCATGTTTCTTCTCGGAGATGACTCTCATGTGTTCATCGATTTGCAGAAAACCTGTTCTGATGCCGCTCTTTACACTTTCCACAGACGGTGGTCCATCTGGCCCTTTAAAATCCTGGTTGCTTGTGATGTGATCTAATAAATGCTCACAGCAGTACTTGGCAACCTGTGATCCAGCGTGCCCATCATATACAGCAAAAAACGACCATCCATCGAGTCCATTTGGCAAACCAATCACAGCCGTGTGTGCATCCTCCATTTCGACTCGCCAGCCTTGCATACTACTCAGACCGTAACGAAGCCCATTCCCTTCCCCCTGGGCATTATGCTTCTCCATCTTTGGCTTGTCTAAAAATGCTCCCATGATGACGCGCTTTCAGTTCTGAAAAATAAAAAAAAGGATTATTAAGATAATTCTTAAGTACCTCTTGTTTAAACATGAGTGTACATATTAAATAACAGCCCAAATAATGTTAAGATAATAAAAATACACAGATATTAAAGCTGACTTTTCTGTGTAATTCTCAAGTCAAATTTGCATTGCTTTCATCTAATTTTGCAAGTAGTAGCTGAACCACACATTTCATATTTTTACAATTATTTTCAGCTGTTTTACTTGGAGAACTTCTATTCCACTGTCATTCACAGTTCTGACAAAAGCCTCTAGTATAAGGCAGTATAAAATCAGTCTGAGAGAGGACCTGTTAACTGGCACACATCTGAAAAGCCATGTTCCCAGTGATTACTGAGCCAACGAGACAGCTGAGTGCTGCCAGCACACTGGCATTCCCTAGATCCCTACCTGCTGGCCACAAAGTCAGCTCACAATCTGCTTTTCCAACTGCGATGGGGAAATGAAAGCAAACAGATGAGATTTCCTTTTGGAGGAGGAGGAGGCTTTGGGGCTTTTTGTTTGACTGGTGGTTTGGTTTGTTCTGTTTTTAAACAAAGCAATCTGAATGATCAAGACAATGCCAGAGTCTGCATAAAGGAAGAGGCAACAATGAATTACCACAAGCAGGACTCAGAAGGAGCAGCGCAGCTGTCCCTTTAGACAGCAGCAAGCCATTAGTTTGGCTAAGCCATCTTGTGAAAGCTCATCCTTAGATTTTCAGTTAAATTACATGGCAAGCTTCTCAGATGTTTGTGCTGCAGATTTACTTAAAACCTTAATGTATTCATGCTTCACTGAAAGACAACTCCCCCTGACAAGTCAAAGGAAATCTGTTTGGAAATAAAATCACCAGTACTGTAAATCCACGCTTCCTTATTGAAGCCAGACCAATATTCCCCACATCGTGTCCTCCTCCACCTCCCATCACTGGGATGTGATGCAGCAAATATTCATGCTTAAGAGAATACGAATTATAGTCACAGGCAGTGTAAACTGACTGGTTTATCTTCATGGCTTTCACACCCTAACTGTTCAACCCACCCTTCTAATCCACATCTGTTTATTTGTGCATTCATTATTAAAAAAAGAAAATCATACAAAATAGGTCACACATTTTGTATACTTGCAAATTCTGCCCAGGGAAGCATCAAAGAGCGTGCAAATCCCTGTTATACAATGCAAGGTAATGGAACAAGACTATGAGCTTTTCTATTTGAAGACAGTGGAGAAAAATTAACTGTGAGAAGAGTCTCTGAAACGGATTTTACCTGGGGCCCCAATTATGCAGCTGTACAAGCAGAAAAGTTAGACTACTAGGGGTTTCAGAAGGTTTTTACCTTGTAGATGGAATACATTTAATCAGTTTTCTAAGTGATATCATCACTTTCTGATAATGTGCTTTTACTGCAATACAGCTCCAGCTGTGACACCATATATCCAACAAAGCCTTTTGCATTGCCTCTTCCAGCCACTATCAACCTTTCTAAAACATCTGTATGTGTCAGAATAAACAGTCGAAAAATGTTTTTATCTGATCTCACCACAACAGTGATTCAAATGTGAGGCGCATGGGCTGGATACACACTCCTTGGCTCACATGCTTTGTTAACAAACACAAAAGCTGCACATCCTTCAGCTCTATGGAGAGATGTCAACAGCAGGACACTTCAGCTCTTAAGTTCTGTCTCTTCTTAAGCAAACAAAATACTGATGCCCACAGAAACTGTAACCAGCCAACAAAATATGGCATATGCTGGTCTAGTACCCTAAGCGTAGGTTTGAGGTTAACATTACTGCAGTTGCTAGGAAAAAAATACGACTTAAGACTCTTTTATCTTACCATGCAACTCAAGTGAAGTCAAGTGATCAAAACAATTACAGAATGATGTCATAAATCAAACTAAGATTTACTTTGTGGAATAACAGACTACTTATTCATCCCGGAGTTTAAACTAATGCTAAATGCTTTCTTATTATTGAAGAGAACATAAAATAGAACGCAGACATTCAACTATTTCACTTCAACCTAGAGCTCAAGAAGTTCTAAGCTACCTTGGTCAATACCACATTTCCATCAGGTATTTTACATTACTGTGTTTAAAACAAAACCAAAAAACATTGAGAACAGGACACAGTTAAACCGACCACAAGCACAGCCAAATTTGCACTAAAACATGTAGTGCACTCCAATTTGCACTGAATATTACATGCAATATTCAGACAGAAATGTGCTTTGTAGGCTGTTTGTCTCTCTCAGTAGTTTGTTACGTAAAACACAGCTGAAAATACGTACAGGCGAGTCACACACAGTTCTAACAACTCACACAGAAATGCTAGCATACTTCAAAAATTAACAAATCTGCTCTCCATTTAAAACCAAGTTGCCTTATCCCTCCACATACTGTAAACTGAAAGCTGCTGCTATTCTAAGTTAGGCCCTGTAGGTGAGATACTGGCACATGATCCTTCAAGGCTGCAAGCTCCCCACCGTAGAGGCAAATACAAAATACAAACTGAGAGAAGGTCAACCACAATGTGGTCACATAACTTCTGCTTAGGAAACTATTCACACCCAAGGCATAAAGTGGTCACCTTCCAAAAACTACCATCATAGACTCCACGTGCTCTCTTTGCAACACTTCAGCTCACCGTACTTCTACCACAGCGATGGTATAAACCTCTATGAGAGCAGGTCAGGTTTTCAAAATCCTGTGTCTGAAGGGAAAGCATAGTTCACTTGTGGATAGGACAAACATACCAAGACTTTATTTTTTCCAGAATTCCAATTCTTGTTCAGAAAAAAATGAGTTTAGTATGATCAATTTGTGAATTCTTATGATTCAGAGCCTATCTGCTACTTCTCCCCCTATAACCTTACGTACTGCTAAAACCTGAAGAATTTCAAACCCCTTAGTTCTTAAAAAAATCACCTTAGCTTTAAAAGAAGGACACACACAACACACACACAAAAAGGCTGACATAAAGCTGTGCCTCCTTCCTACTAAAAATATCTCGTAGGCCTGTTTTTGATTCCATATCTACAAAAACATCTTTCACACATCAGTGCCTACCCAAACTCACTAGTATGTTTTTCATTCTTCCGTGAGGTGGTTTGTGTACTCTACTGATTAAGTTGGAATGACACCTTCAGTTAAGCATACAGCTCTGTATGCAGATCAGATTAAACTGTAGCTGTGCAAGCACCCAAGTTACAGCATGACTTCATTATGTAATGACACTACAGAGAGACGCCAGACTCAGGAGAGCCTGCGTGCACAATGTGCAATAAAGCAACAGATTCTAAACATGGCTTAACTCTCATATTTTTTTTTGTCACCTTCCTGAACAGGAGTCTCCATCTTACAACCTTTACTCTCCATAAACAATTCTACTGCCTTTGCCCTTCCCAACCTAGCCACACATTTCTGCAGCACAGTGGAAAACTGCAGTCTCATACTGGGAGACAGGAACAGCAATCTGCTCTGGAAGCCTCAGCTTTCAAGACGCCTCAACAATAAACACATGCACAAAAGAATTCAGACATTCTCCCTGCTCCTATTAAATCCAGAGTAAAAGAAAATGCACTTTAATCATGAACTTGGAATGCGTCCAGAAGAGGCCACAAAGAAAATCTGAGGGCTGGAGCACCTCTGCTATGAGGACAGGATGAGAGAGTTGGGGTTGTTCAGCCTGGAGAAGAGAAGGCTCTGAGAAGACCTTACAGCAGCCTTCCAGTAAAGGAGGGGGAAGGACTTTCACAGGAGCATGAAGTGATAGGACGAGGGGGAATGACTTTAAATTGGAAGAGGGTAGATTTAATTAGACATTGGGAAGGAATTCTTCATGATGAGGTTGGTAAGACACTGGAATGGGTTGCTCAGAGAAGCTGTGGATGACCCCTCCCTAGAACTGTTACAAGGCTAGGCAAGAAGAGGCTTTGAGCAGTCTAGCCTAGTGGGATTGCAACTGGATGGGCTTTGAGGTTCTTACAATCAAATAATTCTATGAAATCTCCCCTATCCTCTGCTTTTTTTTTTTTTCTTGGAGAAGGGCAACTCTGAACAGTCTTATAGCAGCAGTGCCTTGTAAAAAGATCAGAGGTGCAACATTTTCTGCAGAAATCATAACCCCAAAACATCATCTGGCACTGCAACTGCCACAATGATACCTTGAGCAAATTTCAACATTAACCCAAGATGAATCTTGGCGTGCCATCTCCATACCAGCACCTTCAATTAATTTCTCCTACAATAGAAGGGCTTTCTGCAAAGTTTCTGGGTTTTGGTTCTGAAGAGCAGAGGCTTCTGAACAAAACTATAAATGAAAATGAGCTCCATTGCATGAAAACAAATATTCAGGGGACATATTTATGAGTGCATCTAAACATGGCTCCTGAAACACCAGTCTTGTGGAAGTCAAACTGAAGGTCAGCCTCTACAGCAAGCGCATGAAAAGCCCAAGTTGCAGTTTGCAGACAGAAAAGTGAGAATACTGTACTTGGCCTAGAAAAATCAACACAAGCAACAAGACCTCGGATAAAACACAAGACTGCCAAAATTCAAAGGGCTGCAGTATTAGAAACAAAACTGAAATAATGAATGGAGTATGCCAAAGAGTCAGTAGCTGAACTCCTTGAAAATAGACACAACTGGAGAACAGAGCGGCAAAGAAAAGAAGGGTAATTAGTATACTGGGCCATGGACTTCCACGGACAACCACTGATACACCACTGGAATGCATGAAATCTCTTTGCCCCTTCATTTGTCCCTCGAATTGCACTATCCAGACAGCACAACTACACTGCCTTCTGATGCAAAAATAAATTTTACTGTTTTGCTATTTGCTTGAAGACTGAAAGAAGCTAAGTCTAGAACTGCTCACAAATGACAGTTAATGCAACTTTTACCTCTGCAAAGGGACAATTTATTCTTCCACGGAATTCAGACAAAGATTAGATCATCTTGTCCAAGGAAACCAACCACCCCCTTCTGAAACTTGTACTGTAACAACAAGTAATTTAATAATCCTTTTAAAACAAAGTTAGAGTCGTACTCTTTTCCTAGAATAAGCTGCTTACATGAACCACACTGAAGTCACTGGCACCTGTTCAAATTAAGCTGAGAAATATCCCCATACTCCAATTTCCTGGAACAATTCTCCAAGTGACACTACACACTGTGTGCTGTAATGAGCACCATAAAGGATTACAACCTTTACTTGAACCTCAGGACCCAGAGCAAGTCACTGAATTACACAAACTGCTACTGAATAGAAAAAGGGCATTTGATCACTTCAACTCTAATCTAATCTGTGGTACTTCCCCCACCTCGCTCCACCCTTAAGTAGACTAGATGCAGTAACCAGCCAGCATGGAAAAGTGCAAATGTGGAAACACTTTCAGAAGGTAGCACCAGTTGAATGAAACACTGAGAGTACACATTGGATGCCCCAAGTCAATTAATGTTAACAAACAACATGTCAGAGATCATCCCAGGGATCGGAAGAATGACTAAAATAAAACAGAACACGCAGATGAGGAGACATAATTACACCACAGTCATGGGTTGAATGAAGTCATGAAAAAGCTTCTTGCCAACAAAACTATTTAAAAACTATTGGAGGCTATACGATTGAGGTCTGGCACTCACGCTTCAACAACATCAATAAAGCACTGAATATTACAGTTGGTGTTTCTGAATGTGTCCTTTCAGACACCGGAATACATGGTCAACTGGGAGACATAAATTGTCTATGAAAAAAGAAATAAAATACAGAAACAGGGCTATTTTAACACACGTGGACTAACACACAATTTCCCCACCAGAATACTTGCTTCTTGAAGACGCAATTGAAGTCTGCATTCTATTTCAGCAAGACAATTGTAAATTGAAGAACATAAGAATAAACTACCCACAGAGGTAAGAAAGTTTGTAATTACATCAATAATTTCTTTTTTTATGACAGATGCAGCAGCTACAGCATGTGCCAAAGGGAACAGGAAAAGGTAGACAGCCGGAAACATTAGCTTAAAGAAAGTAAAGAGAAATATCAAAGCTGTCAGCAACCAGCCTTCATACAGGCAAGCACATTCCTACAGGGACGCAAGTGAGAGAGCAAACAAACCCCGAAGGTAAACAAGTTAATGACTCCGCGTTCTAGGGAAAGTATGAATCGTTTCCACCTTTCCCCACTCATCCTCCTTCTGTCTCTCTCTAATTAATATGCAGCAGCGATTACAATCACAACTTTACACCACAGCAGAACACACTGAATCACTGCACTGCTGATACAGACACCTATGAGCTCTGACCCTGTGACAGCTGGTCCACGGGCACTGCCATTTCACTGAGCTAGGCTGGTTTGTGAGTTGGTTTGGTTCTTAAACATGACCACTCTTCTGATTAAAATCCTTTATCCTTGTCAAGGAGCAAACAGCCTTTCTGAATGCCCCCTCATACTAAACAGCAAAGTAGTTTATCACACTTGTTTACCTACGCCAATGTATTTTTCTCATGCGTGTCCAACAGGGGAGGTACAATTTAGGAGAGGACTGCTAAAGCCTCCAAAGGTTTTCTGGAATGGAGAAAGTAACAAATTCTAAGTCAACACCCTCTAGCACTGTGTTTCAGGTTTCTCTTAAAACAGCTTTTTCTGCTTCTACCCTGCAGACAACTAAACCTGTTCTGAGGTTAATCTAGGAGTGGCTGTTCTTGATTTGAATGTATGTTGGATTAAGTTTAAATTATCTCCAAAGGAGATGTATGCAATCTGATTTGTGAAAAATCAAGCCCTGGACATTGAAGAAAGGTAATTCATCTTTCTAACAAATTGTTTCCGCAGAAATTCCTAAGACTGTAATGTAGTTTGGAGATTTGTTTATGGAGTTGTTTTCATTTTGCTCTGTGTTCAGTTACTGAAGAAAATGACTTCTTTCCAGAATCACTAGGACCACTGCTGAGAAGAGAAAAATCACTACATTGATTCTGAGAGCAGACACAACTTGCATACACAAGTACCAGTCGCTTATTAGGATCCTGACACGACTGGCACCCTGAGAACACAATTAAGGTAATATTTCTTGAAGCAGACATTCTTGCTTCTTTATACATACTTCTACTATAAATCGGGGGTGGGAAAGCATGAAAAAACCCACTAGACAGCAGTTTCAGAGTATGAGCAGCCCCATCACTATAAAGAACTGCAAACAACCAAAATGGAATTAATAAGTCCTATGAAAATCAATGAGGTAGCTCTACATAAATTCATATGCTGCAGTCTAAACAATACGAGAATGAAAAAGCCAAGGTCCTTGCTTGAAAGTGTTAATAAGCTGAAAACATGCCCAAGCTGGTGTTTAGTTCAGCACCTTTCTGGTTATACTTCATTTTCCAAAGATTCCATACTTAAAAGTGCTGGAAGATAAACAAAAGGCACTCATTTCAGACACTGTGATTAGACAACTGCTTTGTTAACAGCACACAAACTCCTACAGACTCCAGCAAAATTAAAAGTCCCATTGAAGCAAGCACTGTAAGAACTGGAAGATCCAAGGAAGCTGCAGCCTATGTAGATAGAAATCAGAAGAAAGGCCTTGCTTAATTTATATACCAATGAGATGCAGTAAAATTCAACTTTTCTGAACGAGCAAAGCAAACAAGTGAAAATAAGAACTCCAACCAAATTGCTCCTGTCAGAGTACACAGAGCTATGCAGCTATTCTGACAGAACTATGCACAGCAGCATGTTTCACCTGAAAAAAACCACAGGCGGAGTGGGAACAGAAAAAGACAACCAGAAGAATGGAGTTATAGTATGTCATAAAAGCTGAATTATGATCTTCTCCAGTAGTTGTAACACCAAGACTGCTCTGTCGCTGCCATCTAGCATATCAGAATACTACCCCACTTCTAGACATTATGGGCCTAAACAATTCATACTTGAGTACAAGCCACAGAAGATCCAAGAACTGAATGGATCTGAATATATCAAATGTTTCAAGTAACAGCCAAACCCCCATGCTCTACATTTCAGTTTTTTTGATCTCTTGTTTACAGTTTGAAGCCTCAATACCTTCATTCACATTCAGTATAACCAATCAAGCAACACCTGCCACTAAACGGAAAAAAAAGCGTTGAAGATTCCCCAAGGAATGTTTTCTTTAGTGGAATAGAAGAACCACACCATTCCACTGCTATTTCTGTGTCAGAAAGAAAAATAACAAAAGCCAAAAAAGTAAATGCTTTTTGTTTGTTTTATCAAGTTTGCCTAAGTCTATTAATAAAAATCACAGCAGAATTGGAGTCCTGGTCCATCCTGCCACTCAAAAGAGAAAAAATGAAGCCATTTGGTAAAAACCCTCTGGACTAGAATGACTTATTAGCATGACCAGAACTGTTCATGTCGTTCAAAGCCACTACACTGAAGTTAAGCTACAATAAATTTCTCTTTGTTAGTGTTTTAGCTAAAGTGTTTAGCTAAAGCTAGCAAAAAATACAATGTGGAAAAAGGCCCCAACGGGTTTATTCGCTGAGACTGTAAAAACAAAGGAAGCATCAGCCTTCTATTTCTGATTTGCTTATGAGTAATTGATTCATCAATATGGAAGAATGAAACCATATAAAAAATAAGTTCATACCAACAGTGCTTGGGAGTGAAATAACCTATTTAGAGTACACAGACACTATGCAAGGATTAGAAGATTATGTTTGCATGAAGGTCAAAAAATTTTCTGTTTCACTAAGCACTCAATATCACAAAATAATTCAAAGTAAGATACAGAAGCAATTTCCCAGACCCTTCATTTTACATAAAAATATTTGCGAGTTTCTAATCTCAGCAACATAACCACTGTTTTAGTGAGGATACAGGAAAAGCAGCATACAGCAGTCTTAAAACCTGCTGGCTACACATGAGAAATAAAATGGGAAGAAAATAGGAAATGTTCTGTAGTGTGCAGCTGTAACTTGCCTTTGCTTGCAAAGAAATGACATTAAAACTATGCCAGCAGCACATTAAGATCTGGAAGTCAAATCCTCACAGCTTAGGAAAACCCAGAGTTTGTTCATTTGTACACACACAGAGCCTTTATTTACAAAGCTATTTTGCTCTCACATCCCCAGCATTCCTATCTCATTAGAAGAACAAGGATCAACAACGACTGCTGCAAGAGAGCAGGTTCTCTCCCCAAGACCGCATAAAAAGAGAAAAAAAAAGAAGAAAAGAAAAGAGAAGAAAATGAAACTAATCGGAAAAGCCCTACTGTTTTAGCTTTTTATGCAGACAATAACTTGCAAGACAGAAGGCTCTCCTCCAAGGGACACACTGATAACCAAGTTTTGTCACTATCAGCACAGAGCTGACAGATTTGTCTATGATGAACGACACTGCAAGGTGCTCTCCAAGTCCAAACTTGAGCTCACTGCAGCTCTAAATATTCTGGTCACCAAATGAGACATTATTGAATTCACTGGTTCTTCAAAATACAAGCAAAGCTAATGTCAGCGCTTGCCAGGTCTTGAATACCTCATCTCTTCATTAAATGTTCTACAATTTAATACTACCCACTTACCTGCCCACATTGTTCCACATTCTGCAGTCCTTTGCAGAGGTTGGGTTTTACTTAACTTAGCTGGAGCTCCAGCTGGAGAATTCCCCAAACTCCAAACACCAAGAGCTTGGGCACAGTTTACAAAGTTGTCATGGCTACTGCCTCTCAGGGTATTTTGTAAGTTAAAAAAAACCCAACAGAATTTTATACACAAATAGCTATGATACATGGCCAAGAATACAGACCACCAATTGAAATTCCAGATCAAAAGTGCAGTTGGCAGTTAAAATTAATTGTATGCACAGATACAGAAAGTCCTTCCAGTTACAGCTGAGACCCAACCACGAAAGTAAGTTTCATCCTCTAGGTCACAGCCCTGCAAGGCGTTTAAGCATGAGAGCAACACCATACATCTGAGTAGTCCCACATAATTCAGTCACATGTGGCCTATCAGCATATGCACACTCAAGTGCTTTGCTTTATTTAAACTGCAGCTATCGGAATACAAGTCATGTTACACTCAAGTTTCTTGGGTTGTACTCACTTAGAAGACTTTAGAGACCTTTTAATCTAGAGGAGAGAGAAACTACTCCATGATCCTATGATTAGAATCATAGAATCACCAGGTTGGAAGAGACCCACTGGATCATCGAGTCCAACCATTCCTATCAAAATATCCTTACCGGAACTTGAGAACAAAGATGGTAGCAAGAGAGAGGCTAATGTAATTTTCCTGTGTGTAAACTGCATTTCTCTACATTTCAATATTGAAACTAGGCTATCCCGTTATGTTTTGCTCTATGTTACTCTTAGATGCTCTTTTGCTACTGCTATAAAGTTTACATCCTTCCCAATTACTTCATTGCAACGATCTGTAGACAAATAAGTTCTTACTCTGTTGTTTTAGTCACATGTAAACATCTTTTAGTAGAGCTGTTAAAAAAACCTGAGCAACTGTTTCATATACTTATAAACACGCACTCTTTTGTAGACTTCAGTAGCAAGTTCAAATATCCATCAACTTCACAAGCACAGTGAAAACAAAACAAAACAAAACAAAACAAAAAAACACACAGCCCCCCCCCAGTTTGTTCAGTTTCTACACAAACAGAAATTAGTTAAAAAAAAATTAGAGACTTGACAGATATTTATAACTTTGGGTGTAGTTTAACACAGAACAGTTTAGTGAATACAAACACATAAAACCAGACCTTACAGCAGACAGAAATTCAGAAAAACCAATCTTATAGCATTGGTTTAACACCAACAACACTGAGTTAGATACTACCTCTGTCCAGAAACAAAAATCAGTCTACCTACTCCCATGCTATCCCACTTGCTTTTCTTCCTGCCCTAATTACAATTCTTTGTTCTTAGCATTCTTCCCAGTCTTAAAATCTTAGCATTTTACTCCAGCAATATTAATCTTAGCAAATCTCAAACTGTTCCTTCACAGACAAATAGCAACAAGAACATAAAGAACCTACAAGGAGATAATGGCATCTCCACTGGGATCCACACAACATTGTGGCTCACACACAATGTTTTTATGCAATCAAACAATGTTTTTATGCAATCCCACAAAAAAAACCCCACAAAAATCACATTCTATGAACATTCCCTGGATCTTCTAAATATCCTAAGAACACTGGCATTTTTTCAGGGGTTACACATTGTTTACATAGACTTTATACTTTGCCATTCTTTGAATGAAGAGCATTGCAGTTAAGTATGTTTAAATTTTACATTTTTAAATTTTTAGGAGATTATTTCTTATCCTACTATTCTTAACTGCAATTTGGATCACGCAACTGGAACTACAGAGACCAGTAAGAATTCAGCAAGAAAATTAGTATCCAAACCCCACTTCATTTTCAAAAGAATAAATGAGATTGCAGGTTGCATCATTTAAAACCAGTCCCTGGTGACACACCAGTATTTGAAAAAAAAAAAATGATACAAAAGTGAGGTACGATTTGTGACAAAAGAGAAGCAAAAACTACAAAGGGGCACTACACTCGATAGTAGGAATAAATGTTGTTTGGTTGAGGTATAGCTAAGTTGCTATTGTCTTGACTTCAAATACTGTCACTGTTCTAGTCCTTAAAATGAGGTCTGCAGAGTCAATATGAATGCAATTACATCATAGTAGTTCCCATTCCCAAACTTGCTCATTTAATAGCACAATCGGCATTATTCAGTCACTTAGTTCCAATGCAATCTTGCTTAGCCAGTTACCTACAAAATACTGAACATGTAAACATTAAGTTAATACTAACATCAATATTTCAGTAAGAACTAGGTTATTGTTAAATTACTTATATTTAGGTCATCTTCTGAAAGCAGCTGCTTTATATTCCCTAGTTCCGCTGAAACTGAAAAGTGCAGTAGGATCTCTTATTGACAGCAGCATTCAAAAACATGCCAGTTACATAAGTTTGCAAATTATACCGTGCCAGAGTTAACTATCTAAGCATTTTAAGGACAGTTCTTAAAATGCTACCTCAGCAAGAATGACTCAACTTCACTGCACAAGCTACACTTCAGATAGGAAGCAACTAGCTCAATTTCATAGAAAAAAAAATAAATTCTGTTTTGTATTCTGCTTTAATTCAGATGGCACTAAGTCAGTTCTGCTTGTTTAGACCTGCAAGCTTCACCAGTCGCTGGCATTTCCATCTTCCCTCCTCAGTTTCAACAAAATTATCCCAAGCTCACCTGCAAACAGGTAAGAAAATACTAGGGAAAACAGGTATAGTTGTACCTCAAGAGGAGATTTACTAGACAACCACCAACCAAAGGGTTAGATCTATAAACCAGACTGGGCCTTGTCTGTATATATGTAAGACATGGCTATGCCAGAGAAGCTGAGAGTACAGACCAACTCTCTCTTCTTCTCTGAAGAAAACATTAATAATTGGCACAATGCATCAGCAAGTCTTTTACTCTTTGCCAGCCCCATACACAAAGGGAAAACCAGAAGGCCTGTAAGGGAAAGCTTTAAGAGCAGCCATCCCTACCCCAGTGAAAAATGCTGTTTCAACTGCAAAATTTATCTTCTTTCACCTTTGCGCTACTTTGGCTGGAGAAGTAACATGCAAAACTTCCCTGCCCCATGTTTTTACCCCTCATTGCCTGACTCTGCTGTTATTCATAGAAAAAAAACTATGAATAGTAACAGAAAGGAAGCGATCAAAGAAATACGGGTAGGACTTGCACAATTCTTGGGCATTTGGCAATCCACACAGGGTCCTGAGAAAGAGCAGCCCTCTTGCTTTAGTTTCACTAGTCCTTCACCAGTCCTGCTTCTGCCACTTAACCACTCAACCATGGCTGTACAGGCTCAGGGAAGTGCTTCACGGGCTCACAGCGGGAAAGTTACTTCCTAGAATCACAAGAGTTAGAATTTCTACTTGAGAAAAGGATTCTACTTACTCTGGTGTTAAATATCATAATCTAAAGAAAACATATCACCTGCCTTCCAACCTACTGCTCTCAGGATCTAAGGCTGCCTTCTGCTCAAAGAAATAAAGACAAAAAATTCCTTTGTATGACATAAAGGACCTTAAACTGAGATTAGCATGCAAGACATCGGAATGACCAGGAAGAAAGGTACAAGTCCAAAAAAAAAAACCAAACAAACAGTTCCCTGCAAGTCCTACTGTAAACTTGAAAATTAGTTCTCCAACAACAAAATTCTGCCTTACACATGGCAACACTGAAATATTTTAATTGTACTGAATAAACACAAATGCATAATGAACAGATGCCTACAAAATCAATTCTGCTGAAACCATTAGCCCACAGCCAAGTTTTAAAGCTGTACCATATCTACTACAACACAAGCAAATGTAATGAAAAGGTAAGATGCCTGCTCAGAATCTCTGGCATTTAACACAGAACCCCAACTATCCAGCACAACACTGGGCAACTTTTTAATTGAGGAGATAACGTTTTCTTTTCTCCACTTCTGACACACACGCTATGACAGATCACAGACCATCAGCATAACCTTTGCTCATGACATTGTTTTCAAAGGCAGCAAAATCTCAAACTTTAAGCGCCTGAAAGGCGTTGGCAAGGGAAAACCACCCACTGCGTGATAATGTCACTATTTGGGGAGTGCTTGATGCTCTGACCCTCACTAGGGTGGAGTGTTTTATGAACAGATGCGTGGTTGCATTTTTTTTCTCTCTCCCTGGTGCTGTGCCCCAAGCATCTGGGTAGCAATGGGAGAGGAGGCTGTTTATAGCCACTATTAAATGAACTCTGAGTCGGCTGAGAAAAGAATGGAAATGAGGGGGAGCAAAGGGAAACTACTGCTACCTATACCAGGCCCCAACCCCTCCCCACAACCTCTCTCCCAACTTCCTTTCCCCATGCCCAGCCCCAACGTGTTCCATGCCAGGCCTTAACCCCTTTCCTCATCCTCCTCCTTTCCCTATGTCCAGCCCCAAGATGCTCCATGCCACCCTCCACCCTGCAATGCAGAGGCTGCACAGCCCAGCCACCTTCAGACCCTGGGAAGGAGGATTCTGGAAAGCTAGGGTTAAATCAGGGGGCTGGGGAATTTTTAAGGTTGAGTATATGCCAGAAGGAGTGCTTTTAAAGGGAGGATTAGGGATGCATCATAGTTTTGAGGCTGCGCAGAAGGAATTGAGTAAAAGAAGGACATTGAGGTGCTGGAATACATCCAGAAAAGAGTAACAGAGTTGACAAAGGGTCTGGAGACCAAGTCCTGTGGGAAGCCTCTGAGGGAATTAGGATTGTTTAGCCTAGAGAGAAAGCCGAGGGGAGACCTTATCACTGTCTACAAATACCTGAAAGGAGGTTGTAGCGAGGTGCGTGCTAGTGCCTCCTCCCAAATAACAAGAGACAAGAGATGAAACAGCCTCAAGCTATGCCAGGGGAGGTTTAGACTGGACATGGGGAAGAATTTCTTCACCAAAAGGTTTCCCAGGCACTGACAGAGGCTGCCCAGGGTGGTGGTAGAGTCACCACCCCTGGAGGGGCTTAAAAACCAGAGGTAGATGAAGTACTCAGGAATCTGGTTTATCAGTGGACAAGTACAGCTGGATTCAATGATCAAAAAGGGCTTTTCAAACAAACGATTCCATGATTCTTCTCCCAATCTGTGCAGCCCCCATCCCCATTTCCCTCAGGGTATTGGTCAGCTTTTCATCCACACTGCAGGAGGAAGAAACAAACATGCAAACACATACACAGACAACCACGCAGAGGGACACACAAGATACACAATCACACCCAAGAGACAAACACACAGGCACAATCAGTCACGCACAATCACATATATGAGATGCACATGCAGACACAATCAGACAAGACAGTCACATATGAGACGCACAAGCAAACACACAAGATGATCACGAACAAGAGATGCACAAAGACACGCACAACACACAGACAACGCAATCACACACATGCTGGTACAATCACACAGAAAAGACGCGCATGTGAGCACACACACCATCACTCACAAGACACACACGCACACAAGACAATCACACGTGTGCAGGTGGAATCACACGAGACACACATGCAAGCACACACACACTCCCACACAGCACACCCCAGTCACACACGGCACGGAGACACACTCACACACACACACATCAGACATTCACTCACTCACCAGACACACACCGTCACTCACATTCACACCCTCACGCACACACACTCACACCCCCAAAACACACTGTCACTCACATTCACACCCTCACTCACGCACACTCACGCCCCAGACACACACCGTCACTCACATTCACACACTCACTCACACACACTCACATCCCAAACACACACCACCACTCACATTTACACACTCACACCCCACACACCGCCACTCACATTCACACACTCACTCACACACTCACACCCCAGACACACACCGCCACTCACATTTACACACTCGCTCACACACACTCACACCCCAGACACACACCGCCACTCACGCACACTCACACCCCAGACACACACCGCCACTCACGCACACCACCTCACTCACATCATGCAGACACAGCACGCACACTCACACAGCACACACAGAGCAGACTCACGCACACGGTCACCCTCACACAGCATCCCCCACCCCTCCCACTCGCGCCCCCCTCCCCCCCCCACCTCCTCCACTCACCGCGCGCCCCGAGGCGGCCGAGGCGGAGGCGGCGGAGCCGACGCGCGGCCTGTCCCTCAGCTCACTGGCGGGTGGCGGCGGCTGCCGCGGGCAGCTCCATGCGCAGCGCGCGCCCCGCGCTCATCTCGCTGTTCGCTCGCCCTCCCCCCGCCTCCCCCTCCAAACCCCCCTCCCACCACCCACCCAGCACCGTCTCCGCTCCGCACGGCGCCCGCGCGAGCTCCGCAGTTTCCCCCCGCCTGCCTCTCTCTCTCTCTCTCTCTCTCTCTCCCCCCCCAGCCCCCCTCCCTGTCTGTCTCCTCTCCCCCGTCTCCGTCTCCCGCAGGCACTGCACGCACACTGCGCCGCCGCCTCCCAGCCCCGCGCAGGCGCCGCAACCCCACGCACCCCCCCCACAACCCCAAGCTCACTCCCCGCCCCGAGATACCCGGATGTCGGGGCGGGAAGGGGAGG